>VWZV01005209.1:75974-91745 GCA_013397155.1 Irena cyanogastra
GCTGTGCTGTCCATGGGGTGTGGGAGCTGTGCTGTCCATGGGGTGTGGCTGCTGTAGGGCAGCAGGGACCCCAGCTCAGCCCATCCCCTGGGACCCCAGCTCAGCCCATGCCCCGGGACCCCAGGGCTCTCCAGCCTCTCCTTCCAACCCTTCCTGTCTGGCAGCGAGGGCAGCGCTGTGCCAGGCTCTGGGTCCCTGCAGTGCCGAGGGTTCCGAGGAGGAGGAGGAGGAGCAAGGAGCCTTCCTCCGGGCTGGCAGAGCCGAGTGCTCTGGAGGGCACTCAGTCCCTGCCCTGCCGCTGCTGCAGGACCCGGAGCATTCTCATTCAGGGTAAATCTTGTAGAGACCGAGGCACTGCTGGGAACGGCGTGGTGGGAACTCGTGGCGTTCCCGGGATGGAGCCCGTGCCTGCTGCTCCCATCCCCGGGCAAACAGCAGTGACAGAGTCCCTGCCCTGCCCTGCCCTGCCCTGCCCTGCGCCGGGGCAGCTCCTCAGGGATGTGCTGACTCTCATGCCTTTATTCTCCTTAACTTCTCTCCATTCCATATTACTTGTGCTGTCTATTTCTCCTATTTTGATGTCTGTGTATATTTTTGGGAATAGAGCCCTATATAAAAATAGTTTTAATTTAAAAAAAAAAAGTTTTTAATAGTACATTAAAAAAATCAAAAACCAAACCGCAGAATAATTACGATTCAATTTAAAACTTTTTAAAAGATGGCAAGTTTATTTTTCTTCACTTTTCTGGCAGAAATCCATTCAGAAACAGAGCCTGACAACCCATCTTAATTTTGGATAATTACATTTTTGCGATTTCTAATTTGCTAATCTATAGTAATTCTCCTGTGATTTTTAAAAGGCAGAAGGAGGAGTATGGAAAGCTGATTTCTGATCAGAGTTCTCCCTGCTATAATTAACTCCATCTAAAAAACCATAATTGATGCTTATATAGCTCCCCAATAGCATCTCTTGAATTGGAACACGCTGCATTGTAAACTGTGCTTTCTGCTCTGAAAAGATTGATTTGCAGCCACTACCAATCTGTTGCTAAGCACTCGGTGACGGCACACGCCGAAGTCCTCAAGGACAATACAGAACAGCCAGAATGTTTTTCTCAGTATCAAACCATTTTCCCACTGTCTCCTGAAATATTGCATCAGTTGCTCCTTAATCACAGCATAAAAAATGTTGCCAAGGCAATGCCAGAGCCGGTGCCGCCATGCGCCGGGCTGGGAACTGCACATTTCAGGGCTTGCAGCAGAGCAGCAGAGGCAGGGGGTGCTGGCACTGGAGCTTGGGTTTAGCTCGGGTGGGCTCTGGGGATGGGCTAGGCTGGGCTCTGCGGGGGGCTTCACTTCTTCAGGTGAGGGTGGAGACCAAGCACAAGAGGCAGGTTCCATTGGAAAAGCCAGGCAGGTTCCTTTGGAAAAGCCAGGCAGGTTCCTTTGGAAGCCAGGCAGGTTCCTTTGGAAGCCAGGAAGGTTCCTTTGGAAGGACCAGGCAGGTTCCTTTGGAAGCCAGGAAGGTTCCTTTGGAAGGACCAGGCAGGTTCCTTTGGAAAAGCCAGGCAGGTTCCTTTGGAAGAGCCAGGCAGGTTCCTTTGGAAGCCAGGCAGGTTCCTTTGGAAAAGCCAGGCAGGTTCCTTTGGAAGCCAGGCAGGTTCCTTTGGAAGCCAGGAAGGTTCCTTTGGAAGGACCAGGCAGGTTCCTTTGGAAGCCAGGAAGGTTCCTTTGGAAGGACCAGGCAGGTTCCTTTGGAAAAGCCAGGCAGGTTCCTTTGGAAGAGCCAGGCAGGTTCCTTTGGAAGCCAGGCAGGTTCCTTTGGAAAAGCCAGGCAGGTTCCTTTGGAAGCCAGGCAGGTTCCTTTGGAAGCCAGGAAGGTTCCTTTGGAAGGACCAGGCAGGTTCCTTTGGAAGCCAGGAAGGTTCCTTTGGAAGGACCAGGCAGGTTCCTTTGGAAAAGCCAGGCAGGTTCCTTTGGAAGGGCCAGGCAGGTTCCTTTGGAAAAGCCAGGCAGGTTCCTTTGGAAGGACCAGGCAGGTTCCTTTGGAAGCCAGGCAGGTTCCTTTGGAAAAGCCAGGCAGGTTCCTTTGGAAGGACCAGGCAGGTTCCTTTGGAAAAGCCAGGCAGGTTCCTTTGGAAGGGCCAGGCAGGTTCCTTTGGAAAAGCCAGGCAGGTTCCTTTGGAAGGACCAGGCAGGTTCCTTTGGAAAAGCCAGGCAGGTTCCTTTGGAAGGAGCGTCTGTGCTCAGCAGCAATATCCATTTCAAACAGAAACAGGGAATTCTTCCCCAGTCCTGCTGTTCCTTTGGGACCATGGGGGAGAGACAGTGGGAATGTGCATCTGCAGCAGAGATGTGCTTCTTGCACAGCAGAAAAACCTAAATAAAGCCCCAAACCAAATCACTGTGCCCATCTATCTGAGCATTTTATTTATGTAAAGATGCAAATTGAAAACCAATCCTAAAAAGAGATCCTAAACCATTAGGTCAGGAAAGGCTCCGAATGCTGAACTCTCTGCTTGCCTGTTCTACTTTGTTAGGAGATTTTAATAAAAAGGCAGAGAAGAATGCCAGCTGAGCTGGCACATCTGACATTTTGATAACCTCGTCAATAAAAGTTATTTTATTTTAAGCAGCTGCAGAACTTTGCCTTATTGTTTGGCTGTCTGTTCGTTCTATTCCTGTCTTGTTGATAACAGTAAAAGGATGATGAGTAATGGTGGCAATCAATAGAAAGGCATGTTTCTTCCTCTATGACCATGAACCCAGCTCTTCAAATTGCATCTTCAGATTCCAGGGTCTCTATTTCATCATAAATAGATACACAGGGGGAAAAAACAACTGAGTTTCTAGATGGTTTTATGAGTGTTTGTTCCCAGGTTTTCACTCTTCTGGACCAACTTGAATTCTTTCAAAGCAAAGCACAACATTTGTTCCAAGTGGGGAACAAGCTTTTAAGCTCCATTACAAACGTCTGATGGAGAGGTAACCACTGAGTGAACTTCCAGCAGTGCTCCACCCTCAGCCAGGCTCTGCTGAGGAGAGGGGAGAGCTCCTCTCTGGCCTCTTCTGGCTGAGTCCTGACAGGAGACTTGAGGGTGAATCTGTGGTTAAAACTATTACGGCTGCAAAAGTCAGAATGAAACTAAATGCTGCTCTCATAACACTTAATTGAAGCCTGAGTGTTGAGTGTGTGAAACTGCAGCTGGGAGAACAGAAGCAGAGGTTCCTGAGCCACCAGCAGATCTCAGCTTGGGGCAGCTCTTCCATGGTTATACATGGTTATATACATTCCATGGGCATGCACGTGGAGCGTATCACGCCAGAACAAAAGCTGAATTATTGTTTAAAAGTGTTATCTTCTGCCTTCTGAAAATAATTTTAATAGAGTTTAAAGCCCCAGCAGCAGCATCAGGGATGGATAAATAATGCAGAGTCTGGCCCATCCTGGTGGGGCTCCTCAGGAACGGGAGCACAGGATCCAGCTGAGCTGGGAGCTGGGGCTGGCAACAGCAAACGGGGAAAACAGCTTGGGAACGGTTCCTTTCCAAAACTGCCTGTGCCTCTGGAGCCCTTCCCTCTCTAGAACAGCCTCAGGCTCCCTTCAGAGCTGGCTGGGCAGGGCAGGACTCCCATCTGAGTGTGCAGCACCAGCTCTGGGCACAGCTGGGGGACACTCCTGAGCCAGGGCACACCTGGGGACATCCCAGAGCCAGGGCACAGCTGGGGGACACCCCTGAGCCAGGGCACAGCTGGGGACATCCCAGAGCCAGGGCACAGCTGGGGGACACCCCAGAGCCAGGGCACAGCTGGGGGACACCCCAGAGCCAGGGCACACCAGGGCACAGCTGGGGGACACCCCAGAGCCAGGGCACAGCTGGGGGACACCCCAGAGCCAGGGCACAGCTGGGGGACACCCCAGAGCCAGGGCACAGCTGGGGGACACCCCAGAGCCAGGGCACAGCTGGGGGACACCCCAGAGCCAGGGCACAGCTGGGGGACACCCCAGAGCCAGGGCACAGCTGGGGGACACCCCAGAGCCAGGGCACAGCTGGGGGACACCCCAGAGCCAGGGCACAGCTGGGGGACACCCCAGAGCCAGGGCACAGCTGGGGGACACCCCAGAGCCAGGGCACAGCTGGGGGACACCCCAGAGCCAGGGCACAGCTGGGGGACACCCCAGAGCCAGGGCACAGCTGGGGGACACCCCAGAGCCAGGGCACAGCTGGGGGACACCCCAGAGCCAGGGCACAGCTGGGGGACACCCCAGAGCCAGGGCACAGCTGGGGGACACCCCAGAGCCAGGGCACAGCTGGGGGACACCCCAGAGCCAGGGCACAGCTGGGGGACACCCCAGAGCCAGGGCACAGCTGGGGGACACCCCAGAGCCAGGGCACAGCTGGGGGACACCCCAGAGCCAGGGCACGCTGGGCACACCCAGCCCAGGCTGGGGCACTGCAGGGCTCGGAGCTGCCCTGGTGCTGCCCTGTGGCTCTGGGGACAGCTCTCAGGTCCTGGGGTGGCAGAGGAGCTCCAGCCCCACCGTGGTCCCTCCTTTAACCCAGCTCTTACCCTTTCAGGGACCACACTTCCCCGTGGGCCACTGAAAATGATGTTTTCTGAGAAAAGATGATCACAGTGCATCTCCACAGGAACATAATCTTTCAGCTCATCCTTGGGGGAATTTTTTGTCCCTGTTTGTATGCAATTAGAAACTGAAAATACAGGCAGAAGGCTTGTTGGACATAAATTGACGTGCTTGGCTTCAGAAGTACATTTGAGTAGAACAAAAGGGACTGAAAAGACTCGAAACCATTCACCTTGTGTGGAATAAGAGCAGAATGTACTCAGTGAGAGGGAGAACCAACCAAACCAAACCAATGGGAAAGAAACCAACCGTTCCAAGCTACGCTACTGGGCCCTTTGGAATTCAGCAATCTGGAAAGTGTCTTCTAGAATTAACCTATGGAACTTGATCTCTGTTGCTCTAATTTTTCCAATTTACTCTATTTTCCTCCTCCTGTAATACCAGAATAATATTTTTCCCTATTTTTATTTCCTTGAGTTAATTCTGAGTATTTTTCCGTGGTTATTTAATATTTGCTATTCATACTGTGACAGTTCTGCCTGTAGTTGAAAAAACTCATGTTGTGTTGCCAAAAGCAGCAAGAGAAGCCAGGCTGCTTGTGTTAATATTTGCATTTGAAAGTGCAAAACTGGATTTTCTCTAGTACCAGACACTTCTCTCCTGGTAGAAGTGCTGGAGAAAAACATTTGCTGGGTAGAGGGAAAGATGCAAAAAATACTTATGGAAAATACCACTTACTGAATTATATTTTCAAAATACAGAGTCCTTGGAAATGTCAGCAATCTGTGGAGCAGCCGAAGAAGTTGTGTTGTGGTTCTATCCCCTAGAACAGTTTCCTCTTTGCCTGTAATGCCACACTGAGCTCTCAGGAAGGAAACCCCCAACTCCATGATGGCTTTGGGGACTCTGGGCCACTCCATGATGGCTTTGGGGACTCTGGGCCACGCCACCTTTGTTGGGTTTGGCTTTTTGCTTCCAGCCTTGCCAAGCGATGATGAGACGTGGTGGTTTGGCCCCTGTCTTTGGTGTGAACGTGGCAGCAGGGGCCCTTCAGCACAGAGTGTCCGTCAGTCCCTGTCCTGTGCCAACAGAGCTGTGCCCATGTCACCCTGGCTGTGCCTGGCTGTGCCCTTGTCACCCTGGCTGTGCCCGTGTCACCCTGGCTGTGCCTGGCTGTGCCCATGTCACCCTGGCTGTGCCCGTGTCACCCTGGCTGTGCCTGGCTGTGCCTGGCTGTGCCTGTGTCACCCTGGCTGGGCTCGTGTCACTCTGGCTGTGCCCGTGTCACCCTGGCTGTGCCCGTGTCACCTTGGCAGCGCCTGGCTGTGCCCAGCTGTGCCTGTGTCACTCTGGCAGTGCTTGGCTGTGCCTGGCTGTGCCCCTGTCACCCTGGCTGTGCCCGGCTGTGCCTGTGTCACCCTGGCAGTGCCTGGTCACCCTGGCCGTGCCTGGCTGTGCTTGGCTGTGTCCATGTCACCCTGGCTGTCCCTGCTCACCCTGGCTGTGCCCATGTCACCCTGGCTGTGCCCGTGTCACCCTGGCAGTGCCTGGCTGTGCCTGGCTGTGCCTGTGTCACCCTGGCTGGGCTCGTGTCACTCTGGCTGTGCCCGTGTCACCCTGGCTGTGCCCGTGTCACCTTGGCAGCGCCTGGCTGTGCCCAGCTGTGCCTGTGTCACTCTGGCAGTGCTTGGCTGTGCCTGGCTGTGCCCCTGTCACCCTGGCTGTGCCCGGCTGTGCCTGTGTCACCCTGGCAGTGCCTGGCTGTGCCTGGCTGTGCTCGTGTCACCCTGGCCGTGCCTGGCTGTGCTTGGCTGTGTCCATGTCACCCTGGCTGTCCCTGCTCACCCTGGCTGTGCCCATGTCACCCTGGCTGTGCCCGTGTCACCCTGGCAGTGCCTGGCTGTGCCTGGCTGTGCCCATGTCACTGCAGGGTTCCCTCGCCCGCCTGCAGCTCCTCAGTGGCCTCTCCAGCACGTCTCACCATTGGCAAGAGGGGTTCTGCTGGCCTGCTCAGGGCCAGGATGGCCTTCTCAGCCTGGCCAGTGGGTCACCTGCTGCTTTGGATGCTCCTCATCCTCTGGGCTGGTTTCTGGGGGATCTCTCCATAGCGAGGGATGTGCCACAAACAAGAGCCCAGGGAATCGGGCAGTGTCTGATAGAGAACACCAGATCCTCCCCAAGCTGTCTCCAAATCCATCATCATTTGCCCCAAGTGTTTCTCATTGGGACTGGTAACATAATAATTGCAGCATGATTTGCTGAAATCCATGTTCTTTTTTAAAAATGTCATTTATTTGACAAATGCTTCTTTGCACGCTGTCACAATAACGAGAAGAAGAGACTTGCAGGGTGAAACTGTGCTCTGAGCAGCATTGATTTAGTGATTAGTGTCATGTTCATCTTGGATTTTGTAATTCAGACTCATTAACCTGAAAATATTCTTGCAATTTTCTTCTCCTAGACTGGTTTGAAAGTACAAAAGCAGCCTCTATTCATTTCCAAGGAATCCAAGAGCAACTGTCTCTTGTAAGGCACTGAACAAGGAGGGGGCAGGCTGAGAGTTTAAATGGTATTTAAAGCATTGCTTTTATCATTTGTTTCAAATCTTGATCAAAATAGTATTTATCTGCTTTGTTTCAGCAGTTTGAGCAGTGAGACTAAATCTCTGTGTGAGCAGAGCCCCAGAGCCCTGAGCCCCCTGCACTCCTGCCTGCTGCAGTTGTGGCTGCTGGGGCCCCACTGGGATCTCCGTGCTCAGGGGCTGTCCCAGTCCCACTGACTGGAAGGAAGCTGGTCTGTGCTTTACAGGACTCTGCAGAAAAAGCAATTCCAACTCACTTTGCTCTCCTATCCCAAGCCCCTCTTTTGGGGCCAGTCTGTCCAAACAGTAACCCAGAATATTCCAGAATGTGAAGTGGATTCCTTTCATGTGTCACTTGTAAGCAAAGCAGCACTTTGGCTCCCTGGACACTCTCATGCTCAGCTGAGTCCTGGCATCAGTCAGCTCCTTGGTTTTGCACTGAGCAGCTGTGAGTGTTTTTCCTCATGGAACAGTTTCCTCCAAATGAAATCTTTAATTTGTGTATGCAGATCCCTTTTAATATAATCAGGCTCTTTATTCGAGAGAGCAGATCTGATGAAACATCCCATTTCAGCGAGGGCAGTTTAGGCCAGACATCAGGAAAACCTTGCTAATGATTAAAATGGTGAGGCACGGCCTGGCTGCCAGCAGAGCTTAAGGAAACTCCATCATGGGAAGTCTTTAAGAATAATTTTGGCAGTTATTATCAGGAATGATTTAACTATAATTGATCTTGACTTGGAGCAAGAGAATGGACTGGATGACTTCTTCTTTCTTGTTTTGCATGATTTCCAAGAAATTCTCAAAAAATAGAGTTGAATTTAGATGATTCAGTATTTCCAAATGTTCCTTCCCCTCTTTCTAGGGGAATTTTTTACTACATTTCAACTGAGCGTGCAAATAGTTGGACACGAGTTGTAATTTCGCACATGTCAAGGTCTGAACCTCTTGGGGATATAGCTCCACCTCTCTAAATATTTAAATATTTTTCCTTCTCCTGTTGCTTGGCGGGTTGGTTGTGTTGCAAAGAGTGGCCTTGAGTTGGTGTTTCCCCAGAGAAGCCAAACGTGGGGATGGAGTTGGGAGGAAGAGCTGCAGCCACTGTGCAGAGCCAAACCCCTCAGCTCCACAAATAAGAATTAGAACAGAGAGCACTTTAAGCAAATACTTTAAGCAAATCCATGTTGGAGTTAAGTTAAAGGAAGAGCTGAGCATTCAGAAAATGACTCAGTGAGCAGCGAGGAGGGGGCTCTGCCTTGAGCTGTTGTCTCAGGGCTGGTTGATGAACTCCTCGAGTGAAGTGACTAACAGCAAAACTGATGCACAATGCTGATAACGCGCTTGACCTTAAAAACCTCCAGGAAACCTGCTCATTTTCTAATTTAAAAAAGCAATTCTATTAGTCACTCTTTACATTTGCTTCTCCAGCCTCTATGGAGATAGACAGATATAGATATAGATATAGTATAGATGATAGATATAGATATAGATATAGATATAGATATAGATAGATGTAGATGTAGGTATAGGTATAGATGTAGGTATAGATATAGATATAGATATAGATATAGATGTAGGTATAGATATATATAGATATAGATATAGATATAGATGTAGGTATAGATATAGATATAGATGTAGGTATAGATATAGATATAGATATAGATGTAGATATAGATATAGATGTAGGTATAGATGTCACACTTCATATGTTCAGAATGAGCGTTTCAGTCTCGTGTATGAAGATGCCTCCAACAGAAGATGTTCACACTGCTGGGGCTGCTTCCCCGTGTCTGACTGTGGGATGGGCAGAAGAGACTCAGCAATCTGGAAACAGCTCCCTCACACCCAAAGGCACATGCGCAGGCACTGCCAGTGGTCAGAGTAACCAGATAACCTCAAATCACAGCAATTGCTGCGTGTCATCTCTCAAACACATCTGTGATTCCTTCTAGACATTTTACTTCATTCGAGCTGAAATATTGCAGTGACAGAAATCTGCAGCCCTGACAGCAGATACCTCAGTTCATATTCCCTGACAGAGCTGGGCCAAAGCTGGAGTTACTTTCCAAATCCCCGTGACTTTGCAAGTTGGAATTAGAATATTTAGGCAAACCACACAAGTGATTTTGGCTTCAGGATGTGCAAAACTTGCCTGGTGAGCTTTAGCCAAATAAAACCACTCTGGGTTTTATTTCCCGGCAGCTTTTCCAGGCAAGGATGCTTTTCAGAAAATGAAACCATTTGACCCAGGCCAGGCCAAGCAAAGAGGGAAGAGTGTGTAAAGGTTATGACTGCGTAACATTGGAAGAGTTTTGCTCCACCTTTCTGTAGTTTCACTGAGTCCAGCAGAACCCACCCCAGGCACCTGTGAACCTGCAGCCAGGAGCACCTGGGAGCTCATTTCCCACCTCGGACTGTCTCAGTCCTAAAGGCTGTGAAACACCTGAATGAGGTAAAAGGTCCTGTACAAAACCATTTTCTCCTTTTTTTCAGTGAATGGCTGTGCCCAGTTGTTGCCATCCCCGTTTGCCCCAGGGAGCAGGAGGACCAGACCAAACAGGCTGGTACCTACAAATCAGACTCCCAAAGATGTCCATTGTCCATGGAGCTCTGTGGTCATCCAGCCAGGGCCAGGCTGGACAGGGCTTGGAGCACCCTGGGATGGGGGAACGTGTCCCCCATCATGGCAGGGGGTGGAACGAGGTGGACTTTAAGGTCCCTTCCCACCCAAACCACTCTGGGATTTTCTGTATTCGCTTCACAACACAGGTTAGCCATGGAGAAACAGCTGATGAGGAAGCAGCTCTGTCCACGTCTGATTTGGGTGTTTCATTCAGTATTTCTGGCCAAATCAACCTGGTTTTGGCACTCAAGTGCCCCATCCCCTCCTCCCCCAGCTTCAGAGCCTTGGAGAGTTCATCTCTGGAGAAAACCAAAGAATTGGCGTCTCCTGTTGTTTCTAATTTGCTATCTGCACACAAGTGACTCCCACTCCCCCACCTGCTCTGGGAGCATCTGTGTCCAGGCTGGAGGAGCTGAGCTCTGCAGGCACCAGGAGCATTGCCTGGTCCCTCCTCTCGATGGCTCTGCTCTCTGTGAGCATCTCCTGACCAGCCCAGCAGGACTCAGCTGTTTCTGCACCCTGGGAGCTCCAGCAGGAGAGGCCTGTGGCAGGCTGACTCGGGAGGTTCTGCTCCTGCCTGGGGAAAGGTGCTGGGGATCTCTGCATGACTCTGCTCCCATGCACTACGTGCTTTGCAGAATTAGGCTTCAGCCACTCCTCCTCTTTCCAGCTGCACAAAACTTCAACGTGTTAAAAAGCTTTATGTCCCTTTGCCTTTATTCTAGACTGAACAAGAAAAGGAAAAGGGGACTGGACGTGTCAGTGCCCCTTGCCCATTCTCAGGTGGAAGGAGCTAAGGACACGTCAGTGCCCGGCCTCTCCTGAGAGGGAGCTCTGGGCTCTGGCACCCCAGCAGAGCCCAGGCACTGACATATGGGCAGAGAAATGATGAAAGCAGATGTGAGGGGGATTGAAACCTCTCCTCCTGACTCACACTGTTAATGGATTTCTCGGTCCTGGTATTCCAGCCCTGTGTATTTCCCTCCTGGAATCCATCGTGCTCCGTGTGTGTGACATCTCTGCTCCCAGCTGTGGAAATGATTGTGCTCACTGAACCCCGGGGCTTTGGGTGAGAAATGGGCCACGGGAACAAAGAAAGGACAGGCTTCTGTTCTCATTCACTGATTAGTGGGGAGGGAAGGGAGTGAAACCCTGCAGAATCTTGGGCTGCCCTCAGCTGGGAGGGACCTCCAGAGGGCCCCGGGCCATCCTGCTCAGCGGGATCAACTCCTGCAGGGTTTTGCCAAAGTGAGTCCTGCCCTGCATGGTCTGTGGGCCTCCAGCAGCTCCTTGGGACACTGTGCCTGCCGGGGACAGAAGGGAGGCCGTGGAGAAGTGCTGAGCTATTCCTCCCCCACTCCTGGGCTGGGAAGTGCCCAGGCAGGCAGCGTCCTGCAGGAATTCTCTCTTCTGTGGCTTAGCTTGGCTGAAAACTTCACGAGCCTGAGTGGAGCTTGGGTTTGTGATCATAGCCAAAGTGGGAGATGTTTTGCCAGGGGGTTGCTATGAAAATTGCTCCCAGCTCCATTGACTGCCTCTGCAGCATCAATTCTATCCCTGGCTGACACCTTTGATTTTGGAATTGTCTCCATTTTCCAGAGAAAAGTATGTACATCAGCTATTTTTGGATAGCGTATATTAAATCTCCTGCAAGAAATGGAGCAAGTCGCTTGTTCCTTATTTCCAGAGCCATGACATTTCTCCTGGTGACAGCTCCAAGGAGCAGAAATCCCTATCTTGCCTAATGTCTTCATTTGGGCGATCCAAGGACACCAAAGCAAAGATTCCCTTCTGTGCCACCGTGGGGAAAATCCTGTGCAGCACTGCCCAGGTAAGGCAGCTCCTCCCTCACCCTGGTGAAAGGGAATGTTCGAAAGGAGCCAGGTTCTGGATGGTTCTTGTATCTGCCTGGGAGCCAATTTAAAATGCTACGGGCTGTTCATCATCTTCTCTGGTCATTCTTTTCTTTTACGCCTAGCTGAGGATAAGCTGTGGTCTCTGCACCATGTAAAGTGTGTTTGGACTCTTTGCTGGAGTGAAAAATAAGCTGTTATCTGTGCCAGTACTGAGGGGAGAGGGAGAAATCTGGGACAGCCACGGGGGCTGCCAACGGAAACAGCCCGTGGAAGATCTGACTGCTTTAATAGAAAACGCAGAGAGCAGAGGCGCCCGCCGAGAGCTGCTCCTGATGGAAAAGTGCCCAAAAGCCCCAGCAGCTTCAGAGGGGCTGAAGGACACGGCCTGGGGGATTCTCTGGGCTGTCCCCAACTTGCTGTGTTCGTGTGGAACGGGGGAGCTGGGCTGGGGAAGTCGTGGAAGGGCTCTGTGCTGCCCGGAGCTGGGGGATCACACACAGCCCCCGCTCCCAGGGCTGCTGGGCTTTGCCTGTGCTCCCCCTCCTGCTTGCCTCCCCCACAGCGAGGTGAATCCTCAAACAGGGACACGTGGAAAGGTCACCCAGCAGTGGGACGTTGTTGTCTGGGAGTTTTAATAGCAAATCTCTTTTTCTCACCGGCAGCAGCGGCCAAAGGATGGAAAAGCACAGCAAGGAATGTCGTGCCATCCCTAAGGAAGTGCCATCCTCTGTTCAGAACTGATGGGGAGACACAGGAGGGGACACCAACACCCTGGAATGAGGAGGTGTTGGATAAACACCTCTGTGTTCTACGGCAGCTCAAGTGGCAGAGTGGAAAGTGCTGATAAAACAGATTTCTGTTTCTGACAGGACAGGCAGTCCTGCAAGGAACCTGGAGCTGGACTCAATGATCCTTGTGGGTCCCTTTCGACTCAGGATGTTTCACTGGTTTACTTTCTGCCTGGTTTCTAGTTTACTCTAGATGCATCTGCTGGAGCAGGAGCACCCAAAATGCAGCGAGCTGAGCTGCCATTTCCCTGGCTGGTGCCTGCAGCCCAGCTGGGACAGCTCCCTGGCCAGGCTGGCCCCTTCTGCCTGCTGTGAGAAGCAGCTGCCGGGGAAACACGAGCAGAGCCTTCTCTCTGGTTACCCACAACACAGAGCTGGAGGGTGAAACACTTGAGGAACAATTCACGACCTCAGAGGCACAGGAAACACACACCAGGGCTCTCCAAACCAGCAGACACTCACCCTGAGCGTTCACCTGCCTTTGTCCTTTCGGTTTGCCACCCCTGCTCCTCCCACGGCCTCCTGAGCACCAGCTCTCCCTCTCCTGCCTCAGCCTCAGCCTCCCTCCAAGGCTTCCCCCATTTCCTCCCTTCCCCAGGCCAGGGCTGTTGGCTCCTCTGGCCTCCTGCTTTGGATCCATTTGCCAACTGGCAATGGATTGACACATACTAGTGACGCCCGAGGCTCAAATGAGGACAGAGCTTTGCCCTCGAGGACGGAGCAAATTCCAGAGCTGGGGGAAATCCGTGATTATTCCATTGGTGCACTCAGATCCAGCAGGGCCGGGTGCTGCTCTCCCCTGCTGGAGCCTGTCCAGGTGGGAGGCACAGATCCGTGTCTGCAGGTGCTGCAGGAGCAGCTCCCCTGAGCTCAGAGTGGCCCCTGCAGTGTCGGAATGGCAGGTGACCCCTGTGCCATCCCAGACCCGGGGTGCCACAGCAGCACTGCCAACTGGCATTTTTCACTGCCAACTGGCATTTTTCACTGTTAATTGGCATTTTTCACTGTTAATTGGCATTTTTCACTGCTAACTGGCATTTTTCACTGCTAACTGGCATTTCTCTGTGCTCAGTGCTTTCATCATAGCAGTTTTGGAAACTGTGCTGCTGAAGTTGTTCACCTCTCACCTTCCAAACACTTTCAGTGTTGGGTCAGGAGCCTTGCCAGGCCCTGGGACAGTGTGAGATTTATGCCCAAATATCAGCCCTTGTTTGCAGTGGCTGGACACCAATCTCTGGGATTTCTGTCACTGAAACGCAATGCAAGGTACAAAAAAATTTCTTTCTTGCCCAGAAATGATTCTGAAATTTCAGAGGAACAGAAGGCAATGGTCTGAATTTGTAATTTCCTCTCACCTAAAAAGCTATGACTTACATGAACAGTTTACATCAAAAGGAGTGAAGTGTCACACACAAACTCTTGTAAGAGACCCAGAACACCCAGAACTCAGACCTGAGTGAATGTTTGCTAATTTTACTCACACAGCTTATCCTGTGGCTTCACTGCAGTTGTACCAGAGTGGTGCTGCTGAGGCTGGAGCAGATCCTGCTCAGAGAATCAATCAGATCACAGACACTTTAATTGTTGCTTTGTCAAAGGGCCATGGAAGGGTTTCACGGTCAGTCTGATCTTCAAGTGAAGAATTTTGGCCCAGTAATGAATGTTAAGTAGGAGAAAAGGCTGGCTCTGGAACAGGGATAATCTCCACAGGAAGGCAGGTCTGCCCCTGCTTGGCTCGTGCCTCAGACAATTCTTTCTGGAGACAGCCGAGCGCAGTGCCCAGCCCTGAGCACAGCCCAGGAGGGAAAGCTCTGCCCAGAGAGGGGCTGCAGGCCAGGCTGGGAGCAGGAGCTGAGAGCCTGTTTTTATCAGAGCTGCCTGCATTGCTCTGCTCTGCCCCCAGCACCCCAGGGTGACAGGGACGTGGCTGTCCCTTCCAGGCCACTGCCCGTGCACAAAAGGTGTTTGTCCAGGGCAGCACCTGGACCAGCCCTGGCCACGGTGCCATCCCCAGGGAGCTGCTGGCATTTACACACAAAGGTCAAATTAACAGCAGCAACATCTCCCAGTCTCTGCTCTTACTTAATTAAAAAGAATCAGATACTAATTAGCATTCTTAATTGGACTTGTCAATCCCAAATGAGCCCAATGGAAACCAATAAAATCTAACTTCTGGCCTTCATTACCAGAATGAGAAGCTGTTTGTTTTTCTGACAAAATAAAGCAGCTCCTCAGAATTTCCATCTGCCTTTGCTGGAAGGAAGAGATGTCTGTGAATCTCCCGTGATGGTTGTGGGATTTTTTCCTCAAGAGTCTGAAATGGCACTTTTGGGTGCTTTTGGGGTTTGCTTTCACATCCTAATTTATTAGCAAATACATTTTTCATATCTTTGCTGAAAAATTACATTACAAGTTACTTCCTTGTCATTTTTGACATAGAACAATATTTCTTTTTCAGGAAAAGCTGTTCTGCTTGTCCAGACAATGTTCAGGGTTCTTAAACAGATGTTTTATTCCCAAATAAATGCTTCTACCTGTTCTTGTGTGGCACAGCATAAGCTGTGCAATTACAGGGCAGAGCTTCCCCTGTGTAACTATTAATCTTTAGTCATGGCAAACATCTTTTTTGACAGCAGGGCCAAGCCCTGAGCCAGCTGTCTGTGTCCTAAGCACCACTGGCCACTCGTGCTTAGGTGTGTTCTGGGGCAGCTGGGGAAACACCTCCTTTGGGTTCCTTTAGGAGACAAAGGGCTGCTTGAGCCATTTCTTGCTGGGTTTTGCAATTCTGCAGTACAAGAAACTGTAACTGCAGATGGATTTGGGATGATGTGCAGCTGCATGGCCTGGTGGGGTTCAGCGAGGGCCATGGAAGTGCTGAGCAGAGGAAAGCAGTGCTCTGGGCACAGGACATGGCTCTCTGTGAGCACTGGGCTGTCCCCTCTGCAGCAGCCCCTGGATCCCCCCGTGCTGAGCCAGCAGCTCCCTGTGCCCCTCCCAAGCCCCAGGACTGAGGGCAGGGGACGGAGGTGTCCCTCTCCATGGCAGGGCAGGGCTGGCATTGGCTGCAGCGCTGGGAGGAACACGGAGCTGTCCAGAGGAGGAAAATGCCTGCACCCTGAGCACTCTGAGCTCCCTGAGCATCCTGAGCACCCCGAGCACCCTGAGCACCCTGAGCACTCTGAGCACCCTGAGCATCCTGAGCACCCTGAGCACTCTGAGCTCCCTGAGCACTCTGAGCATCCTGAGCTCCCTGAGCACTCTGAGCATCCTGAGCACCCTGAGCACTCTGAGCTCCCTGAGCACCCCAAGCACCCTGAGCGCTCTGGGGGCCC
>VWZV01005209.1:92054-102554 GCA_013397155.1 Irena cyanogastra
CCTGAGCACCCTGAGCACCCTGAGCATCCTGAGCACCCTGAGCACTCTGAGCACCCTGAGCACTCTGAGCTCCCTGAGCACTCTGAGCTCCCTGAGCACCCTGAGCACCCCGAGCACCCTGAGCACCTGGCAGTGAGCATCGAATGCCAGAGCTCCGGGGGCCCAGGCATGGCCAGAGGGCAAAGCCAAGCTCCTCACTGCTCCCATGGAGAGCCTGGGGCTGCTGGAAGTCACCTCTTTCCCTCCAGCTACATCTGCAAGTATTGAGAAGGAGTAAGGGAAGAGGAAAAAATTAAACAGCTGTTGAATAAGGATTTCTGTTCATCCTTTCTACTTAAAACTCAGCTGAGTGCTGCAGGCTCAGCCTGTCCCATGGACAGCCCCAGGCACTCACAGAAACCCCTGGGGCAGGGCTCTGTGCCAGGCTGGCACAGGGGGGTGGCCAGGGCTCTCTCACCAGCAGAGCTGGGCTAGCAGGAGCAGGGGTTTCTGAAAATGTGGAAGAAGAAATTCACTCTTATTTTCATTGGAATCCTCTAAGTGTCTTTGACAACCGTGGCCATAACGTTGTTTATACAAGCAGAGGTACCAATAGATGAAGTTTGGAAATATTGCCCCAGTGTAAACACAGAGCTGGGCTGAGCTGAGATCCTCTCCAGCATCGATGGGATGTTGCCATCCTCCTGACATATGGTAATGTTTTCTCCCAATAATCTCCTGCACAAGGAGTTCTGGGCCAACCACTCATACATTCAAATTCCATAAAATATATAGCAGAGTTTATAAAGTTATTAGAACAGAAATGGGTTTGGAGCTCTCATTTCATTGTACAATATGCGGCTTCAGCAGAAGAAATCTGTAAACAGCTATTTTAGCTGAATACAAAACTCTCTTTAATATTTACTCTGACAATCTTAGTGGTGGACCTCAGCCAATGTGTTTATGCAGCTCCATGCCTGAAGGTTTCTACTTCAGCTTTACAGCTGAATGTTTTCCTGTGTGAGGAACGATTATTTCAAACTGCTGCTCTCCCCAGTCCTCAGATCCAAGACAGTTTTCGTTGCAAGCTGTAATTTCAATGTAGAGGCAGATTCCACACAGATTTCATGTCAGCGTTTGTACATGAGGAGCAGAGCTTGGAGGGTCCCTCTGCAAAAGTAACAGAGGAACAGAATCAGGTCCTCCAGGGCTCAGTTAAAGAGTAATAAATAACATTGATGTGCATCCTCTAAATAATTATGTCTGCTAAAACAACCAAGCTGAAACACTATGTCAGAATCTCTATGGCAGTTAAAATTCAACATTAAAATTGCTTTTTACAGTTGTTGCCTGGCCCACCCAGCTCTGGGTCAAGCCTGGGTAAAAGTCAAGTGAAAACAGCTTTGTTTGGCTCTGAGTACTTGTTACTTGTCTCCCAAACCCAAGGGATGCTTCAGGAGAGAGACACAAACAATTCCCCAGTAACTGGCTCGTCGATGCAGAGCTAATCTATGCAATTAGCTGAGTGATTAGTCTCAGCTTGGAGCAGACCCCTGTCACACACGGTGTTTGCAGCCCTCTGCCATCAGAAAAGTCGTAACACTCGCAGCTCTTGCCCATCCTTTGATGCCAGTATTAAATTACCTCCTCTTCCATCTGCACAAGGCAGGCTGATATAAAATGATGTGAGAAGTGTGCAAAGAAAGAGGTTTTTAAAGGTAATTCAAACAGAGTACCCTGTGAAAGGCCTAAGGAAATGCTACTGAGCAGTGGGGAGCAGTGGTGTGATAATGGAATAGAGGCGAAATTATGGAAATTGCTGTTCATTGAGCATTTATTCTGAATATAACCCAGCACTGTGCCCATCTGTAGGAGGTGTAAAGCAGAGTTCAGAGTGGCTGGGGCACCTGCACTGCTCCGGTTGCTTTAGTGACTGATGGTGAATTTATACTGAGGCTGGAATTTCAGAAGGGCTCTCTTCCATTTGCTTGTTTATATTTAGTTTAAGTCTATATAGGAAGCAATCAAATGATGAGATTAACACAAATTTTGGTGCGCTTTTACTGATTGCCACTGCATGACCTTCTAATTATTCTGTGCCTCCAGCTTCAGCACCCTGACAAATCCATGATTGCGTTAATGGGGATTCTTCTCCTTTCAGAACATCATTCCCTGAACTCCTTCTCAGTTTCCTCCCAGCTCTCCAGCCTTTGGTGCTCGGGAGCCTTTGAGTGCCTGTGCTCAGTGCTAATAAAGGTGACATGAGTGGCAGCCAGGGCACTGCATGAGGAACGATGGCCTGGGGAGGATGACCCCCAGGGAAGTCACACATCCCTCTGTGCAGAGCCTGTAGAAATCAGAAGGGAAAAAAAACCCCAATTACATCAGGAATTCTCAGCTCTGCAACTGAAATGTCAGCAGCTGTGGTTTGACTGTAAACATCAAACTGCTCTGCGTGGAGGTTTTGCCTCCGTGCTGTTGTAGCCCAGCTGTAATTTTGGGCATTGGGACTTGACAAATGAAGGGCTCAGGTGGGCCAAGGCATGGGGCACAGGTGGTCCAGGTGCCTGGGCTGGCCGAGGGGGTGGCACAGAGCTGAGGACTTGGGAAAGGTGTCAGGAAAAGGGGGCCCCAGGGGGTTCTTCCCTGACACGACTGAATAGAGTTTATGTTCAGTAAATGGCTCCATGTGTTTTATTCCAACCTCTGTAACCAAACCTAAACGAAATCAATACGACCTTGCCCAAGAACACGTATTTTGGTTTGGTTCCTAATTTTAACTTCTAGATAAAGCTGAGGAGATTTGGCTTTTACCATCACCCCTCATTCTGAGCTGGCATCTGACCTCGGTGAGTGAGAGCAGCCTGGCTGCTCTCCAGAGCTCACTGATCTGGGCCAGGCTGAAACATCTGATTATTATTATGTGCCCTTATTGACACACTGCTTAGAGAGTCCCTGAACTGGATTGGAAGAGACAGTTTTAATATCCTCTGCAGGAGGATTTTCCAGGAACAGAGGTGTGTGTTTAGGTACAGGGAGGGCTCTGCACATCACCCCACAGGAGCTGCCCAGAGCCCTCCTGCCAGGCCAAGCCCGGGGCAGCCCTTGCTGGGGAGAGTGCTCCATCACCCAGGGCATAGCCCTGGGGCAGTGCTGGGCTCCTGCCAGGGCTGGCATGGGCAGAGCAGCTCCCCTGGCTCACCTGCTGTGTCCCCCTGTGTCCCTCGGGGCGGGCTGGAGGCACCGGCAGCCTGTGTGCAATGAAACACAGCTCGTGGTTCCAGACATCTGAGCTGGAAATGTACTCACTTATGGTATCCTGGCTTTCATAAGTCTGAGGGTTTCTGACGTTTTGGGACTGTTGTCATCTTGATTTATTTTCTGGGCTTGAAAGGCTTGAACTTGGATATCCATCTTTAGGTTTGTGCCTGTCTGCTCAGCACTTCCCTGAGCTGCTCTGGTATTTTATCTTCCTAGAAGATTACTCTGCTGGAGTAAATGTAAGGATGGCAAAACCCTCTGGAGGCAGTTTGGGCTGGTTTATTTAGAAAGAAAAATGTGGTAGATTTTCAAAAACGCTGCCATGGGAAAGAGGGAACAGTCTGTGTTTTGGAGATCTCTGGCTCAGTTGATCTGAAGGATGTGATTGATGCCCCATTCCCAGGGTGTGCTGCTCCCACTGGAATCTGCCCTGCTGACACTCTGGGATGTGGGAAATCAACACCAAGAGTGAACTGTCTTTAACAGTGGGAAGAGATCCATGCACTGCATTTCCACCTGATTCGATCTGGAGTCCAGGCTGGGAGCAGTGACACCAGGGGGGCACGTGGGGCAGGGCCTGCAGCTGGACACATCCCTCTGGGGCTGGACACGATCCTCTGGGGCTGGACACATCCCTCTGGGGCTGGACACATCCCTCTGCAGCCCCACTCAGCCTGGCTCAGCCTTCCCACCCTGTCCAGGGCACACAGAAGGTTCTGGAAGCTCTGGGCTGTGCACACAGAAGGTTCTGGAAGCTCTGGACTGTGGCACACAGAAGGTTCTGGAAGCTCTGGGCTGTGGCAGAGGGAAGGAAGGTTCTGGAAGCTCTGGGCCGTGGCACACAGAAGGAAGGTTCTGGAAGCTCTGGGCCGTGGCACACAGAAGGTTCTGGAAGCTCTGGGCCGTGGCACACAGAAGGAAGGTTCTGGAAGCTCTGGGCTGTGGCACACAGAAGGAAGGTTCTGGAAGCTCTGGGCCGTGAGGCCTGGCCCAGTGTGGATGGGCTGTGGCTGCCGTCACTCGCAGAACAAGTTTTAAATACAGACCTTAGGACCTGGTTTGAATTTTTTGCAGCTGTCAGATTTGTTTTAATCCCCGTCTTCTTTGACCAACAAAGACTGTAGAAAAAAAATGTATTTCCTTGTCTTTTTTTCCGCCATCTGTTTGATGCTGCTCCAGTACCAAGTGATTCAGAGAGCCCGGGCTGGGGAAGGGAAAGAGCCAGGTCTCCCTTCTTGCCTTTGCAAAAGGATTTCGGGGTCAGCTCTTCAGCTTTGCAAAAATGCAGCTCAGGAACACTGCCGGGTTTCTTGTGCCAGGAGAGCTTTGTGGCAGTCACTTCAGAGAGCTGAGGGAACTTTTTTCTGAGATAAATCACCACCACCACTTTGACAGCAAATATCCATCTCCAGCTCAGAGCACTTAATGGCCATGAGCTAATCTTCATCATAAATACCAGTTCCAATTTTGCTTCAAACAGGTGGAATGTCAAATGGTGAGTGCTGGCCAGCTGAAATTAGTTTGATCTTGATCAGAACGACAGTGGGAGCTCTGGCTCTGAGGGCAAACACAAAGATTAAGTGTCACCCTGCAGAAAAATGATGGATTTGCTGCAGAGGAAGAAAGAAACCAAACTCCTCGTTTCCCAGACCCCTTGTTGGAAATACTCCAAGCAGACTTTGCCCGTTCTGTGCTCGAAGCTTACAGGTTCTGAGCATTTGAAGCAGAGGTGTGACTCTTAGACAGATGAGAGAGGGACTTGCAGCTCCAGGGAGGGACAGCGGGTGCCCCAGCCCCTCACCCCAGCCCGTGGTG
Source organism: Irena cyanogastra (assembly GCA_013397155.1). Lineage (NCBI taxonomy): Eukaryota > Metazoa > Chordata > Aves > Passeriformes > Irenidae > Irena > Irena cyanogastra. The sequence continues at coordinate 97,110 of VWZV01005209.1, forward strand.
CTGCTGTTGGCTCTGTGGCACGGCCTGGCAGGGGCTGGCTGGCACTCCCGGGGTGTCAGCCCCCCAACACCCACCTGTGGTCACCACCCCGACGGGAGGGAGCCAGAACTGCTGCCCCTGCCCCTCGGACAGTCCCTTGGCTGCTGCCTCAGTTTCCCCGCGGTGCCGGCAGCACGAGGGGCTGGGGGCGGCTTGGCACGGTCCGGTTCCAGCGCTGGGGGAGCAGAGGGCTCCCCTGCCCGCGGGGCTCACGGGGCACACCTGCAGTGCCCAGGCTGTGCTGGGCACGGGCAGCTCTGCCACGGGCTGTGGACGTGGGGACACAAATTCCCGGTGCTGCCCTGCCTGCCCGAGCCACGGGTGCCACAGGGGCTGCGGCTCCTCCAGCTCAGCCCCAGCTTTGTCCCCTTACATTTTTATATCCTTTCCCCCAGCTCCCTGTGAACTCCTCCAAAATTAACCGGCTCTGTGTTTCCTAGCCTTTTACCAACTATCAGAATGGCTTTTTTTGATTACTAAAAAAGACTTCCGAGCTTCCCAAACATCATCGTGCACTAAAAGCATAAGGGAAGGCGCAGGCTGTGCTAGGGGGACTTCACAGGATGATTTCTTTGTGCCAGTGAACGGCTTTGAATCGAGCTGTAATTGAGCAGTGACTAATACTGACCGCAGAGATTTCTTCTCTTATTTAGATCTCGTGCATCACTTTTATAATAATGCTGAATAATATTACCAGTACTGTACTGTGGCTTCTCCAAGGACTTCAGTTTGTTTATTAAAATTGCTGCAGCGATCTGTTCGGGCTCTTAGGAAGGCAGAATGCTTTGGGAGACCCAGCATTCAAACCAGGATTAAACGATGTAAGGGAGGGACAGCGGGACAGCGGGATGCTGCCCGAACAGGCAGCTGTGCCCCTCCCTGCCTGCCGTGCCCAGGTGTGCACCCCCAGCGCCGCGGGCAGCCCCCCCGGGCCCCTGGGAAGGGAAACAGGGGGACAAAGCCATCCCCGGGCACGGGCCACCCGCGCATCCATCCCCGCGGAGGGTGGGAGAGCAGGGCAGCGAGCTTCAGAGACCTCCCTCAGCAGAGCGAGGGGCTCTGGCCCCTGCAGATGTGTTGTTTATAAATACGTGCTGTACTTAGCAAAGTGCCGTTCAATTTACCAATAACGCTGGATTTATTTTTCCCAGTTGTCTCCAGTCTCCAAGTCAGAACTGCGCAGCCGATTGGCTGCCTGCGATGGTTTCTCAGGAAACTGGCAATTAAGGAGCAGGAAAAACGTCTGTGAGTCACAGATCCTTATAAACAAGCGGAGGGGATTGATTGGGCTGCAGCAGAGCCGTCCGGCAGGGCCGGGTCCCGTCCCAGCGCTGGCAGCGCCGCTCCGGGCTCAGGGTGGCAGCGCGGAGTGCGGCTTGGGGACAGTCACCGCCCCGGCTCCGAGCAGCGGCTTGGGGACAGTCACCGCTCCGAGGAGCGGCTGTGCCCGCGGAGTGCGGTTTGGGGACAGTCACCGCTCCGAGCAGCGGCTGTGCCCGCGGAGTGCGGCTTGGGGACAGTCACCGCCCCGGCTCCGAGCAGCGGCTTGGGGACAGTCACCGCCCCGGCTCCGAGCAGCGGTTTGGGGACAGTCACCGCCCCGGCTCCGAGCAGCGGCTGTGCCCGCGGTGCCGTTCGGGGCTGACCCGCCGGGCTCTGGTCCGTCCGCAGTCCGTGCGGTGACTGTCCCCAGCCAGCTGGCCCCTGCTGCTCACACTGGAGCGAGGGGACAGAGGGACACAAGGGGACAGAGGGACACAAGGGACAGACGGACCCGTGCCGGCCGTTGTGCTGCGCTGGGCTCTGGGTGCTGCCCCGCTGCCCTGGCACTCCTGCTGCAGGAACGTTTGGGAGGGGAGCCGGCCTGAGGAAACCTCGTCTCTCTCCTCTCTCCCAGGCCCTGGGACCCTCACGGCTCAGCACTCAGAACTTTGTTTTTTGGGCGTGGTCTGAGCTCGCTCTGTGCTCCTGCAGCCTCTTTGTCCCCAGCTCTGTAAGTGCTGCCCGTGGGGTGCCCCCCAGCTCCCCAGCACAGCCTGGGCACCGGAACCCTCCTGGCAGCCCTGGCAGACCATCCCTTGCTCCAGCCACGCTTCCTCCTCCCTCCACCCTTGCTCCTGCACTTGTGAGGGGCAGGCAGGGCTCGAGCAAAGCCAGGACAGCATCACCTGAACCAACAAACCCAAAAGGAGAGAGAAAAAATAGATGCAAGACCTGTGCAGAGCCTGTGAGGGGCAGGGGCCACCGTGGGCGGCCCCACCTCTGGGGTGGACACTGGCACCTGGCAGGGCTGGCCATTGGCACATCACAGGGGTGGCCATTGGCACTGGCTGGAGTGGCCATTGGCACGTCACAGGGGTGGTCACTGGCACCTGGCAGAGCTGGCCATTGGCACATCACAGGAGTGGTCACTGGCACCTAGCAGGGGTGGCCATTGGTGCCTGGCAGGGGTGGCCATTGGCACATCACAGAGGTGGCCATTGGCACCTGGCAGGGCTGGCCATTGGCACCTGCTGTTAGGACCCTTGGCACCATTGGCGGTGGCCAGCAGACCCGCCGGGGTGGCCACTGGCACCTCGTGGTGCTATGCTGGGCCAGTGGCAGCCCGTGTGCAGTGAGGCTCTGCAGAGGGCGGGACAGGAAACAGCCAGGGCTCCTCACCAGCTCTTTTTCTCTTTATTCCATTCCATTGGAAAAGCGATTGTGTCCTGAAATAATTCCTCTGCTGTCAGAAGGGGAGCTGATGATAGAACCAGAAATAGCTTCCCCCACGGTAATGCCTCGTGGTGTGCTGCTCTGAGAGCAGACACAGCCCTGCTCTCTTTGCTCCTCCCTTATCCCCTGGGTTGACAGAAATATTCAGAAATAAATATTCAGAAATTTGGGGAAATTTCTCCTTTCCCTTCTGAACCCGCCTCTCAGCGCCGCACAAAACTTAACTGTCAGCGCTCCCATTATTGGTTTTGTACATTCTGACGTACATTAGTCTAGAATATAAAAGTCTTCTTTCATATTAAAGCTAATCTAGAATTTTGATTTAATAAATTGGATCATGCTCAAGGAAATCAGAGTGAAATATCAGCTTGTTAAGTTTCATATCACCAGCTCTCTGATAGGTATAATACGGCAATTTCTGGTGAATAAATTATCAAAAAGTTTTATGTGCTGTGTCTAATCTCAATTTCCCTCAGATAGAAATTACCACCTACCTCCCAAAGGATTTTTTATTATTATTCTTCTGTACAACAGCAAAATTAATTATGCTGTGTTGGGGTGGGAGTTTATGAAAAAGACACAGAGGGTGGTTCTTAGGGAATTACCTCATTAATGTTACTTCAGCCATCCAAATAAACACGAGGGATTCACTTGAGAGGGAGGCAGAGTCATCAGCTGCTTTGATTCAGTGGATCAACTCTGTCCCACTTCAGAGCCTCATCTTCATTATTTGGCACCAGCTCTCAGCTTTATCAGTTTTTCAAATGCCCTCCTCTGCTCAGCACTTTGGAAATATTTTCCTGAGCGGGTTGTTTTTTCCACTGGCCCTGGTTGAGCTGCATCATTATTCCACATCTTAACGGCGCTCTAATCTTCCTCCTAATTACGTGTAATGAGTATTTTGGAGTTGACAGAAGTACATCAAGACATAATAATAAAGAAAATTACTAAATTGAGTCTTCCAATTACATTCTATTAGCTCAGATGGTTGGCATCGAGTAGAAATAAAAATAGGCATTATTAAAATCCTTCAATTTTCCCTTGGTATTTTATCCCGGCCCCACATGGTGCTTCCACAGTCACATCCACACCAGGTTCTGTGTCCAAGCCAAAGCCGTGCAGGGCAGGGCAGAGCAGAGCAGTGCGGGGTCCTGGCTGTGCTGCAGAGGCCAGAACACACCTGGCTGCCCTGGGAGCAGCTCCATCCCTCGGCTGGGGAGCCCTGGACCCATTAAATGCCCCCTAATGTGTGAGGGTGCTGTAAATGGTGACCCCCAGCACAGGAGTGAGGGCACTCAGCCCTTCTTAGGAGAAGCTCCACTTTTTTCCTGTTGCTTATTGAAGGAAGCAAATTTTGTTCATTCTCTGACTGAAGGGTGGAGGCTTTGCTCTTGTTTTCTTACCACATCTTGTATTATTTATGGCCTCTTTCCACAGTGCTGATTTTAGTATAAATAGAGGAAAGGTCTTAATTACCACAGCTCTTCCATCCAGGAGTCCTTCCTACCTGGTGATGCAGCCACGGTCAGTGCAGGGGGAGCACTGCAGTATCTGCCACTGGACAAGCTCTGCAGCATCCTCATCCCACATCCTTGATCTGATGTCCAGCCCAAGCCCCAGCATTTGCACCCAGACTCTCTCAGGGTCGCTGGTTTCTGTTGAAGCTCCTCTGGCCTTGGGATCTAAATGCAAACATAGTTCCTGGGGTTTGTGTCGTCCCAGGGTTACCTTGTCCTCACCTTTTTCACAGCCTTTTCCTTCTCTTCACGTGCATTCCACTACAGAGGGGTTGAAATTCCGGAAAAGCCCCTCCCAACAGAGAGAGAACAGCTAGAGAAGAAGATTTAACTATTTGATCATGTCCACAATTGTCTTTGTGTCTTCAGGACAGTCTCAGAGGTCTATCCTGTCCTAGCCAGGGGAAAGTCCTGCCAGGCTGCTGTCCCTGCTCCCCCCTCAGCGTGGCCTCAGCTTCGGTTTGGAATGGATTTGTTAAACTCAGAACTAGGAGTCTGGATGCAGCTCTCTGTGTGTTATGGTCCAGAAAACCACGCAGACGTGACGAGCTCTGACCCCCTCAGCTGCCTGCACTGCTCCCACCAGGAGCTGGCAGATGAGCAGCTGAGCCCACGTTGTTTTCCAGCTGTCAGCTTGCTCTTCCCCACAAAGAGCCGTACACCGTGCTTGCCTTCACTCAGGAGTGCCGTCCCTGACGTTCAGACTCAGCCCGGCTTCCTTCGGCTGTCTGAAAGTCTCTTCCCACACACGGGCTGGAGGAACATGCTGGATTGGAGGTGCTCCCTCGTGGAGTGCCATTTGGAAGCAGGAGTGTGATCAGACTGAGGGATTGCCCATTAGCTGCTCGAGTGCTGGAAATGAAGCCTGTGAACAGCTCGGCTGCTCCTCCGGAGAAACGGCCCCGCTGGGGCTCAGGCCAGCTGATCTCTCCTACAGACAATTATAGCATGCAAACATTTATAAATCACCCTTTTCTTTTTGCCCGTTGATATGTTAAACACAACCTCTGTGTTTCCAGTAAGGCCTGAACAAACTCTGCCCCTTTTCCATCGTCCCTGAGCAGGGACACAGGTGCTGCTGGGGCCTCAGGTGTGTCCTGGGCTGCCTGGGGGAGCCAGGATCACGTCCCCCATCCCCACATCCCCCATTCCCACATCCCCACATCCCCACATC
>VWZV01005209.1:111880-133280 GCA_013397155.1 Irena cyanogastra
TGTTCTCAGGTGGGTGAGGTGTCTCTCAGGTGGGTGAGGTGTCTCTCAGGTGGGTGAGATGATGTTCTCAGGTGGGTGAGGTGTCTCTCAGGTGGGTGAGATGATGTTCTCAGGTGGGTGAGGTGCTGTTCAGGTGGGTGAGATGTTGTTCTCAGGTGGGTGAGGTGTCTCTCAGGTGGGTGAGGTGTCTCTCAGGTGGGTGAGATGATGTTCTCAGGTGGGTGAGGTGTCTCTCAGGTGGGTGAGGTGTCTCTCAGGTGGGTGAGATGATGTTCTCAGGTGGGTGAGGTGTCTCTCAGGTGGAGTTTGGGTGGAGCAGCTTTGCTGCTGTTGCCCCGTGGGCTCCTGGGGCGTTGCTTGTGCAGCCCAGCCCAGTGCTGGTGTTTGAAGGGAAGTCGAGCACTCCCACCCACCCTGGCTGAGGGGGGGCTGGGGGGGAGCTGTGGGTGGCACAAGCTCTGTGCCCCTCCCTGCCCAGCAGGCAGCACCTTTGCTTTGTATCAAGGTCTTGTGTGCCGCTCAATTACCACAAATGGTGCTGATAAGGAATAAGGAATATCAGAGGAAAAACAGGATAACAGCCCTGAAATTATGTAAATGACTGGTTGAGGAGCGTGGTAAAGATGAACTTTTTCCATTTGGGTATATTGAGTATTTTATTGTACTTGCGGAGTCGCAGCCTCTCCTGGGGCTTTTCTAACGCTGTGCTTTGTATGTGCTGCACTCCAGCCTAACCAGCTCTCTGCATGCCAGGGACAATTTTTTTCCCCTTATAAATGACAAGATTTTGATTTCACACCACAGTTATATCAATATTCCAGTCTCTCGAGAGCCCCTAAATGCGATGACAGTCGCAATATTAGTTCAGGCTGTTAATCCCAGGGCTCCTGTATTTCAGCATCTCCCCAATCCCATCAGAATTATATTCTTTCAAGAATATATTGTTGTGTTTATCTTCATATGTATGCCATAAATAATGCTGATGAGCACCCAAGCCATAGCCAGAAGTTTCCAGGGGAGTGTGAGGAGCTGTGCCACATTTGGCACCCTGCACCCACCCAGGACAGGCTGCTTCACAGGCACCCCTGCTCTGTTTCTCCACGTGCATTTCTGTTCTTTTACTGAGAGGAATTGCCTGGTGTCCTTTGCAGTCTCCAGAGGGAGCCTGAGGGGAAAATCCTCCCTGTGCTGCAGCCCCTCAGGCGGGGTGGTTTGGATACCTCCCTGAGAGTTCCTGGGCAAAGCAAAACCATCCCAGTTATAAAACACGGGAGTTACTTTGGTGCCGTGCTTGTTGTGGTCTGGGGTTTCTTCCAGAAAAGTGGTTTCTGTGAATACTTCGTGTGAGCTCGAGTCTGCTCAGGGTGGGTTTGTGCTGGCTGAGGCTGAGCCATGGAGAGGCTGAGTCCAAGGCTTTCCTGCCTGGAGGAGGGTTGCTGTGTTTCCTTCTCACAGGAAAGCTGTGATTTTATCATTAACCAGATAAGGTGGTGTTGCCTGAAGCTCTATGAATAATCTCACCTACCTTGCAGTGTCTTCTGTCTGCTGTTTAATTAGCCTGATTCTTTTGTGCTTCAGGCAGAGTATAGATCTGGCTGTAACTCCAGGAATTCTGCGTGTAACTCCAGGAATTCTGTGTGTAACCCCAGGAATAACCCTGCTGAGTCTGTCGTGAGCTGGTGTGTGCCACAGTTCCTCTGTGCTCCTGGCAATTTCACCTCGACCTCATGAATTAGGCAGCAGTGGAGGGGAGGTAGAGTAGACACTGCAGCATGTTGGAAAATCAGAACCAACACACAGAGCTGTCAGTTCAGGCTGTCTTCATCTTCTGACTTCAGCTAACTTGTTGCCATCTAGCAGAGAAGAGGGAATGTCCTGGGGGAGCAGGGTGGGCAGCAGCAGGGTGGGCAGCAGCAGGGTGGGCACATCCCCTCTGCAGCCTGGGCTCTTGGCTGGGTAACTCCAGCAGTATTTCAGTAAATGTTTCAGGTGCTCCTTTCTCTTCCCCACTGGCCATTTTGCGGGCTCAGTCCCCTCCCTGTCCCCTGCAGCCACGGCTGAAGTCACCCCCTGGCTGCTCCTTTCTCTATCACCCCCTGCTCATCTCCCCCTGCCCCCTGCAGCTCCAAGGGGAGCACAGAGCCACTCTCCTGGACAGGCCATGCCTCAGGGGCTTCATCGTGGCTGTTCCAGAGCAGGAGTGCTCCCTGAAGGGTCTGCTCTTCGTGCTGGTAATGGTCTTGCAGAGCTGAAAAATACTTTATTTTATATATATTTATATACACACACACACATGTATATACATATACATATACATACACATGTGTTTAAAGAAGACAGAAAAACCTCTCCCATACTGCTGCCTAGGTCTGTCAGAAACTCAAAATATTAACAATGCCCAGGGCAAGTGGAGCTTCCCAGGGCTTCCTCAGCTGGATGTGGGGGCCCTGGCAGGCAGGCAGCTTGGGTTCCCTGTCCTGGGCAGGAATTTCACTGTGGCAGCTTGGGTTCCCTGTCCTGGGCAGGAATTTCACTGTGGCAGCTTGGGTTCCCTGTCCTGGGCAGGAATTTCACTGTGGCAGCCTGGGTTCCCTGTCCTGGGCAGGAATTTCACTGTGGCAGCCTGGGTTCCCTGTCCTGGGCAGGAATTTCACTGCATTCACAGCTCTGCACTGGGAGCAGGCTCTGGATGCATCATCCTGAGCCCAGGCTTAGGAAGTGACTCCCACTCCGTGTCTGTGCACAGAATAAAAACTGCAGCCTCCTGCTCAGCCTGGAGTCTCCAGCACAGAGCTACATCTCCTCAGTTTAGAGAAAGGGATTGATGCCTCTACCAGAATGGTGATGCATAGAGCCTTTTGTCTGCAGAAAACCTACAGAAACACTTGCAAAGCTCTTCAGAAATTCTGCGAGTGGCCCAGAGCTTGCTTTGTCAAAGAATTTAAACATGTAGTCTTGACATGTAAATATTTCCAGAAATATTTCCTGAATAAATAAGATTCCTTCCAAGATGACCTCAGCCCTTGGCAGCAGTGAGAGCTGTACTGTACATCTTCCAGAAGGATTCATCTGCTGTGCAGGGCCCTGGAGCCCCTGGAGCTGCTGCCAGGAGCTTGGCACTCTGCTGGGATGGGGCACGGAGCCTGCAGTGTGTCAGCCCTGCCGAGCTCCAAAGGCTCTGGAGTCTCCTTTCCTCTCCTAATCCCATCCTCCCCCAGGTCTGCAGCACCTCTGATCCCCACCATGTATAGTCAAATGTGGGGAGGCAGAACTGAGCATCCCTGGGCTTTATGGACCGTAAATCATTCGGGTTTTATGGGTTCTGTAACTCATCTTGCATTCCAGATAAGCAGGGCTGGAAGTTGGTTTGCCTCCAGTTTCTGGGGCAGGTTCCTGGGGGCTCTGCAGAGCTCTTCCCACTGAGCTGACCTTCCAAGCCTCCTGTGGCCTTTTCTCCGCGTTATTTTTGGAGTTCCCCTTCAGGGTGAGCATCTGTGCCTGCAGCCTGTGCCAGCCCCCACCTGGCGTGCTCACGGATCCCTGAGGGACAGGGACAGCGTTTGCCCTCCAAACCTGCTGGGGACAGGCACTCTGGGGGTGTGGGGGCACACCAGACAATAAATACAAAATAAATAAATGTGCATCATGGCCCTCTCTTACTGCTCAGAGCTATTTCCCACTGGGAATTTCCCTGCCCCTCCTCTTGCCAGTCCATCTCCTCCCCAGTGCCCTGGGCTGTGGCTCCCCGTGTCACCTCCCCTGCCACCTGCAGCCATTTCCTGCTGAGCTGGGCAAAGCACAAACTCTTCCTGCCAACGAAATCTTTACCCAGTGATCTGCAGTTACATCTCAGGTGCCCAGAGAGCTGCAAAGCCTCAGTTCCCCCTCCTGTGGGCCAGGGAGCTCTGGGGGGAGCAGTTCTGCCTCCATAAAACACTGCTTTTTCTCTCTGCTTGTCTGAAGTTATAAAAGTGATAAAAAACTCAACTCATTTCTTCGAGTTCGAGCGGACCATAAAGAGCTTCCCCAGGGTATCTCTTCAGAAAGGGGGGTTTTAAAATCAGTTTCATTTCTCGGCCAATTTGTTGCTCAGCCCTCGCTGTGTTATCAAAATACTGAATTTGCAGAAGTGAGCAGGGCTGGCTGGAACACAAGAATGTCATTTTTTGGAAAGCTCTTAGACTGAAATTTGTTTGCAATGCACGTTGAACACAACCAAATGCTTTTTGGGGGGGTAAAAAGGAAAATCTGCAAACCGTGCCTGCTGGAGGGGCACGGTGTCCCAAATAAGAGCAGTTTGTGCTGCTCTGCCCTGGCCTGAGAGCTGCTGGCTCCTCGCCGTGCAAGCCCCAGCCCGTGGCCAGGGTGACTCTGGGGTGTCCCAGGGACGTTGGGGACACATCTGGAGCCCTGGGGGGTGGCACTGCCCGGGCTCTGCTGGGCTGTGACACCGGGGACATCGGGAGGGGACCCTGCCCTGCCCTGAGCTCACCCCCAGTGGCTGCACACACGGAGCTGCTCCCCTCTGCCCCATCCATCCCGAATATTCCCGGAGGTGTCCTTGCTGTCCCTGAGCTCGTGCCTGCTGCCCTGCAGAGCTCGAGCCCTGCTGGCCCCCAGGACACGGGCTCTGCTTTGTCCCCACCTCTGCCTCCGTGGCTAATTACTGCCGTTCTTTTTAAATGATGCATTTGGTATTGAACTATGGATTTTAAAAAGTTTTTATGCTTGTCTTAGCTGGAAATATGTTCTGGCCTGGCTTGCAATTCCCTCTGCAGCCTCGTTGGAGGCAGGTAATATACCTCAAATATGAAGTCAATAAAATTGTGCTGTAAGTCACTGCAGATTTAAAGATTCGTTTCTTTTCCTATTAATGGACAAGAATCCCAGGCAGCCAGAAATAATTTCAAAAAATTCCAAGCCCTAATTAAGAAAATAAGAATATCTTGGGATTTAAGAATATCTTGGGATTTAAAAACATGCCCATGGCTGCCTGGGGCTGTGGTGGGCAGGGGGCTCTGGCCCCCCTCCTGCCAGGCTGGGCTGGTGTGGGAGTGGGAGTGGGAGTGGGAGTGGGAGTGGGAGTGGGAGGGGGGCAGTGCTGCAGCTCCCTGGGCAGGGGAAGGGGCTGCAGAGGATTTTCCTGGCAGCAGGAGAGCACAGGGGGAACACCCATCCCTGTGCCCGGGAGCTGTCGGGGCTGGAGCCACGTCCTGGCTCCCCGTGGCCCTCGGGACCCTGTGCAGGTGCCACCAAACCTGCAGCCAGGTTAGAGAAGTGCTGGGAACAGCAGCAGGAGCGTGGCCAGGGCAGGGCCCAGCTCAGGCTGCAGCCAGGCTCCTGTGCTGGGGAAAGTTCCCCCTGGAGCCCTCAAATGTTGTGCTCGAGCTGCCAGTGAAGTGTGGCAGCAAACCTGGGTGACAACAGTGAGCTCTGGGTGACAACAGTGACCCCTGGGAGCCCTGAGTAACCCCAGTGGGACCTGGGTGACCCCAGTGAGCTCTGGGTGAGCCCTGAGAGCTCTGGGTGACAACAGTGAGCCCAGTGAGCCCTGAGTGACCCCAGTGGGATCTGAGTGACCCCAGGGAGCTCTGGGTGACCCCAGTGACCCCAGGGAGCTCTGGGTGATCCCAGCGGGACCTGAGTGACCCCTGGGAGTCCTGAGTGACCCCAGTGGGACCTGGGTGACCCCAGTGAGCTCTGGGTGAGCCCTGAGAGCTCTGGGTGACAACAGTGAGCCCAGTGAGCCCTGAGTGACCCCAGTGGGATCTGAGTGACCCCAGGGAGCTCTGGGTGACCCCAGTGACCCCAGGGAGCTCTGGGTGATCCCAGCGGGACCTGAGTGACCCCTGGGAGTCCTGAGTGACCCCAGTGGGACCTGGGTGACCCCAGTGAGCTCTGGGTGAGCCCTGAGAGCTCTGGGTGACAACAGTGAGCCCAGTGAGCCCTGAGTGACCCCAGTGGGATCTGAGTGACCCCAGGGAGCTCTGGGTGACCCCAGTGACCCCAGGGAGCTCTGGGTGATCCCAGCGGGACCTGAGTGACCCCTGGGAGTCCTGAGTGACCCCAGTGGGACCTGGGTGACCCCAGTGAGCTCTGGGTGAGCCCTGAGAGCTCTGGGTGACAACAGTGAGCCCAGTGAGCCCTGAGTGACCCCAGTGGGATCTGAGTGACCCCAGGGAGCTCTGGGTGACCCCAGTGACCCCAGGGAGCTCTGGGTGATCCCAGCGGGACCTGAGTGACCCCTGGGAGTCCTGAGTGACCCCAGTGGGACCTGGGTGACCCCAGTGAGCTCTGGGTGAGCCCTGAGAGCTCTGGGTGACAACAGTGAGCCCAGTGAGCCCTGAGTGACCCCAGTGGGATCTGAGTGACCCCAGGGAGCTCTGGGTGACCCCAGTGACCCCAGGGAGCTCTGGGTGATCCCAGCGGGACCTGAGTGACCCCTGGGAGTCCTGAGTGACCCCAGTGGGACCTGGGTGACCCCAGTGAGCTCTGGGTGAGCCCTGAGAGCTCTGGGTGACAACAGTGAGCCCAGTGAGCCCTGAGTGACCCCAGTGGGATCTGAGTGACCCCAGGGAGCTCTGGGTGACCCCAGTGACCCCAGGGAGCTCTGGGTGATCCCAGCGGGACCTGAGTGACCCCTGGGAGTCCTGAGTGACCCCAGTGGGACCTGGGTGACCCCAGTGAGCTCTGGGTGAGCCCTGAGAGCTCTGGGTGACAACAGTGAGCCCAGTGAGCCCTGAGTGACCCCAGTGGGATCTGAGTGACCCCAGGGAGCTCTGGGTGACCCCAGTGACCCCAGGGAGCTCTGGGTGATCCCAGCGGGACCTGAGTGACCCCTGGGAGTCCTGAGTGACCCCAGTGGGACCTGGGTGACCCCAGTGAGCTCTGGGTGAGCCCTGAGAGCTCTGGGTGACAACNCCCTGGGAGCTCTGGGTGAGCCCTGAGAGCTCTGGGGGACAACAGTGACCCCAGGGAGCTCTGGGTGACCCCAGTGAGACCTGAGTGACCCCAGTGGGACCTGGGTGACCTCAGGGAGCTCTGGGTGACCCCAGTGGGACCTGGGTGACCTCAGGCTGAGCCTGCTGAGGCTCAGGTCCCTGCAGGAGCTGGGCAGGAGCTCCTGCACCCCCGGGGCAGGGCAGTGTTTAGTTTTGGAGATAATTTGAAATCATGTATTTTGCTCTAGAGATAATTTGGAAGGAACGATTCCAGTAAAGGATCTGTGGTTATAGCAGCAGGCTCGTTTCTTCAGAGCTGAGAGCACTGATGGAGTCAAAGCTTGTGCACTCTCATAAAGCAAATGAGTGATTCACAGGCTCCATCTCTGCACAGCCACTCTATTTATATGATCCCAGAAATTATATAAATACCGTGTTAATCATACAGCTGCATTTGCTTTGATGGCAAGGCAATTATTTCTGCCTAGCACAGTCCTGTTCAGCGACTTCCTAATGCTCCAGAGATCATTTATTCCAGAAAACAATGCTAAAGTACACTTTAAATGGTCAACACCGTGGTGCCCACGCTGTCCCTGTGCCCCCAGGGAGGGACAGGCGTGTCCCTGCAGCTGGAGCTGCCCAGGCTGGCACCCCACGTTCTGCCAGCTGCAGGGGGAGCCGGGTCCCAGCCCAGAGCTGCCACAGCCCAGGGCTGCACCCGGGCAGCACAGAGGGCAGCCAGGGCCACAGCTGGCTTCCTTCTCCTCTCTTCTGGGTCCCTCGGCACCTGAGAGCCCAAGCACCGAGTGAATGCCCCGTTTTCCCTCCAGGCAAGGTTCTCCCTGCAGTCTGGGCTGGCAGAGCCCTGCACCCCGAGCAGCTGAGCCCGAAACTCTCAGTGACAGCCCTGCTGTGTGACAGCCTGGCTGCTGTGACTGCCCCCCTGCAGCCCTCAGTGACACCCCTGCTGCCACTGCCACCCTGCAGCCCTCAGTGACACCCCTGCTGCCACTGTCACCCTGCAGCCCTCAGTGACAGCCCTGTTGTCACTGCCACCCCTGAGCCCTCAGTGACAGCCCTGCTGCCACTGCCACCCTGCAGCCCTCAGTGACAGCCCTGCTCTGTGACACCCCTGCTGCCACTGCCACCCTGCAGCTGCCCCTGAGCCCTGTCCCCAGCCCTGTCCTGCTGTCCCTGCCCAGCAGAGCAGCCAGAGCATCCCGGCTGTGCTCCCCTGCTCCTCCCCTGGTGCTGCCAGGGCTGAGCTGCCTGCACGGCTCCATCGCCCCCACACACGGGCTCTTCCTCCCCAAAGATGAAAAGAGCAGCTTCTTTAGAAGTTTCTTATTAAATGCATAATCTCGTTGAGCAGAAGCATCTCGCTTTTAACTCGTTTTAAGGGCCTTTCATCACATATTTGTTCATGCTTGATCTACAAAGGGCTTTAACTCCTGCAGAATTCCGTGGGTGTCAGGGCTGTTTTCTCAGGATTTTGTCTTGGGGAGACTGGAATGGGAATTGTTGCAAAGGCAAAGCAAGTGTCCCAGTGCCAGGCAGGTTCTTCAGCGTTTGTGGCCTCAGGCTTTGCTGTGTTATCTCCTCACAGTAAATGGGTCGGGGCATTCCCAAAATCCGGGCTGCAGATGGACCCACCTGTGCTGGGCACTGGGCAGGGAGGAGCACTGAGAGCTTCAGGCCTGTGTTTGATTATAAACCGAAATCTGGGGCCTGGGGAGCTGCGGATCCCGAGCAGTGAGGATTGCTGCCATCAGGAGCAGCCCTTCCCCAGCCGAGGGCAAACCTCATTCCTGCTGTGCCTGGCTGCATCCAGAGCTAAAGGCACGGAGTTAAACAGAGCCCCGTGCCTGAGACGGTTCAGAGGCAGTTCTGTCCCTTCTCTCCACCGTGCTGGGCTCCTGCCCGTTGCCAGAGCAGCGCCAGGATCCATCCCAACTCCATTTCCTGGGAAAGTTCTCTGCAGGATGGGAGCTGTGCACCAGGGCGGGCTCAGGCTCCCCACCACGGGGGATTTACTGACAGCATCCTGGCCTGGCAAACAGGAATTTTGATTATTGCAGCTCCTTAAAGGAAAAGCAGAGCTGACACCTAGATCAAATATCTAGATTCTATCAAATATTAACGTTGTTCAGGTACTAGTTTAAATTACTTAATCTTTATTTCTTTTTTTAAATTTTTCCCAGCACTAATTAATATCTCCCTAAACCCTTGGAATTAATACAATTTCATATCTATTTTAGCCTTTAAAAATATTCTCCTACTACATTAGGGGAAGGAAAAAAAAAAAAAGAAGAAAAACATCTACCAAAGGAAGGCTGTTGTTAGATTACTTCTGCAGCCAGAGAGCATCTTGCTCCTAAAATATATCAAAAGCCCCTCTTAGTGAACTGTGTACGTTCTGTCCCCAAAGATCTCAGAGCAGCAGTGACCTCAGAGGGTCTCTGGAAGAGAAGTCCTTCATGTCTGAATGGGTGCCCTGACATGTGATGAAGAGATTGCCATGGCAAATCTGCATTTCTTGCTGTAATCAGAGAAAATAAGTGAATAAACCATGTAAGTCTGAGTCATAGGTACTGCTGCTCAAGGCTGTAGCAAGCCCTTGCTCCCAATGCATGTCCAGAGCTTTTCTGATTTAAAAAAAAAATAATAATAGATTGTTACATTTAAATAAGGCCATTTAAACCCAGTTGTGCTCCCTTTGCCTCGCAGGTTTAGAAATGTTCAATTACTGCACAAAGGGGCCCAACCCAAGAAGCTGCTCCTGCAGCTCCTGGCACACACAGAGCAGCAGCCACGATGGGCCCTTTGTGCTGAGCCCCTTGCCAGGAGGAGCAAACCCCCTGTGCTGAGCCCTTTCCCAATCCCCTTTGTGCTGAACCCCTTCCCAATCCCCTTTGTGCTGAACCCCTTCCCAATCCCCTTTGTGCTGAACCCCTTCCCAATCCCCTTTGTGCTGAACCCCTTCCCAATCCCCTTTGTGCTGAACCCCTTCCCAATCCCCTTTGTGCTGAACCCCTTCCCAATCCCCTTTGTGCTGAACCCCTTCCCAATCCCCTTTGTGCTGAACCCCTTCCCAATCCCCTTTGTGCTGAACCCCTTCCCAATCCCCTTTGTGCTGAACCCCTTCCCAATCCCCTTTGTGCTGAACCCCTTCCCAATCCCCTTTGTGCTGAACCCCTTCCCAATCCCCTTTGTGCTGAACCCCTTCCCAATCCCCTTTGTGCTGAACCCCTTCCCAATCCCCTTTGTGCTGAACCCCTTCCCAATCCCCTTTGTGCTGAGCCCCTTCCCAGGAGGAGCAATCTCCTGGGATGCGGGCAGGGATTGGGGATGGGGGATGTGGGCAGGGATTGGGGATGCGGGCAGGGACCGGGGATGCGGGATGTGGCTGGGACCGGGGATGCGGGATGCGGGCAGGGACCGGGCGAGCTCTGCCGGGCCAGAGGAGCAGTCTGAGCTCATCCGGGAGCTGGGAGCGTCTCGGAGGGCACAGACGTTCCCCAGTTAACAGGCAAAAGTGTCAAGCCAGCAGAATGATTGGAAGCCTCGGGGTAGTGGCAGATTGCTCCTGGGAGCGAGAAGTGGCAGTGTAATGGGAACGGCAGGTTTTCCTGGAATTCTGGATGTTGTACAAAAACAGCTCTTTTCAGACCCAGCAGACAGAAGCAGAATAAAATAGGGGTTTTGAGTGGAAAACTGCCAATTATTCCAGATTGTTGTGATAGTTTAGTGATTCACACAACTTTCATAGACCGCTAGAGAGAACTCCTTCTCCAACTGCTCTTCAGGCTGCAGAGCCTGTTTGGGAATAATGCACATTTGGAAAGATCCCTTCCATGCCGTTTTTCTGCTTCCCAAGGATTTTCAGTGTGTCAGCAGGGTGGGCAGGGGGTTCCATGGCCACCAGCTCCATGGTAACCCCAGGGGACAGGACCAAGGCCCTGACAGGTGGGGTTCTGGACAGCCCAGGTGTGCTGCTCACACCCAAGGCAGGGTGGGAGGAGTTTTACCTGCAGCTCTGTGGTAAAATGAAGGTAATAGCAAAAAAAGAAGCACTCTATTGACTCATTTTTACCTTACCTAAACTTCTCACTAAAGTATGTGAGTGGTAGAGTGTGCATGTGGCATCAATTCTGTTATAAATGCCAAAAAATTTCTATGCAGTTTATAGAAACCACAACAGATCTTTAAAACAAATGATTTTGGTGGTTTTTTTCTTTACAATTTTGCAGTGTTGGCAGTTTAAGGACTCTGAAAATTGAATCCATCCATCTGGCATTGGGAAAACAAACAACATATTTGTCTCTGTTCTCTCTTCACTCCAAAGCTTAAAGATGCAAAACACAACCAAGTAAATGTGACACGGGAGGGAAGGGAGGCCTGAAACCCCTTACCCCTCAGGCTGTTAGCTTGAACAGGTTTTAAAGACAAGATTTGACTAACTTACCGGAATTCCTCCTTGAAATTGAGAAATTTCAAAAGCTGTAGAAGATCTGAGCAGTGCAGAGTGTGTAAAACCCCAGGAATGCTCTGGCAGGGCAGGGATCAGAGCTGTCCCCTCCAGCAGGGCTGTGTTCCCTGGCGTGGAGCCCCAGGGGACACAGGGACCGCCCTGGCCCCCTTTGGCTGCAGGAGGCTTTCCCAGGAAGGCCAAGCAGCAGAGAGCTGCTCCCAGGTGATTCTTTGGGACACAGTGGCCTGGCACTGCTGGCTGAGGTGTCCTGGGTGCTCCCCAGCCGTGCCCTCACCCGCAGCAGTCACCCTCTCGTCCCCAGGGCTCCTCAGCCAGCTCAGGGGCTGATGGAGAGCTGCCACCACCACTGTTCTCTGCTGGGCATGGGGAATGGCAGCAGAGGAGTGAGGGGTCTCACTGCTGAGTCCACGAGCTGTGCTCAGCAGGAAAATGCAACGAGCCACGGATTCTCTTCTTCCACGTGCAGAATGAAACAGTTCCAGAGACTCAGCTACCCCTGAAGGGACAGCTCCCAGATTCCCTCAGGGCTTTGTGCACTTGGCTGTCCCTGCTTCCAGAGGTGACTGCTTCAATTTTTCTGTTCTGGGCTCTAGCAGTTGAAGTCCATGAGGAAAGCTTTGGCCGTGGAGGGCAGGTCCTGGGGCTGTGTGTGAGCTGGAACCCTCCTGGGCTGGCTGGAGATGTGGCATCCTCCCAGGGTGAAGGGTAGCCCTGATCCTGCTTCCCTCTGGCCTTCCACAGCAGGAATCTCATATCTCAGACACTGACTGCGTTCCGAGGGCAGCAGGAGGAAACTGAGGCTGTCACTTTCCATTCCTGGGGTCAGGTCGGTCGGGAATGGATCACTGGGCACTCGCTAACTGAGAGAAACTGCAAAGAGTTAATCTTTATCAGAAAAGCATAAGCACACTTAAGTACACATAATGGCCACATTATTTCCATTGAACTCCCTCCTCCCATCTATAACCTTGGTCACATAATCAGGAATGAAAATCATTATCTATTGCATTCACATCTGTTAGTAATTTTTTTGAAACCTCCTTTTAATCTGATTAGAACATCTCCTCTAAACCAAACAAATTCTAAATTCAAGGCTAAAATATCAGGTTAGCTTAGTAATCCACGTAATATTTTCATTTTCTCTTCCTAATTGAATTTGTCCATTGATCCACGTTGCTGTTCTCCTGCCCGTTGTTATCAGCTGTTTCCACATGCCAGAGGTGTGTGATGCCCCGGGAGCACGCTGACTGCACTCTGCCTGAGTTAACCCGTGCCTGTCCCTGTCCCTGCCGTCACCCTGCGCCCGTCCCAGCTCTGCCTCCCCTCAGCTCCGGCGAGGATTCTGCTCTGGAACTCGCTGGGAACGCAGTCTGAGAGCTGAGCTCTCGAGGAGAGCCCGGGGCAGGGCTGTGAGGGGACACCCCACCCCTGGCCGTGCCCAGGGCCGGGCTGGTCACTGGGGCTTGGGCCACCCTGGGACAGTGGCAGTGCCCGTGGCAGGAGTGGGACAGGGTGGGCTTCAGGGTCCCTCCAGCCCAAACCATCCCGGCGTCCTGCGACTCTGATCTGGAGGGAACATCCCGCCTGGCAGCGGCAGCACGGGTCCAAGGCAGCTCCGGGCACGGTGCTCGTCTGCTCCTGATTTCCCCGTTATCCTGCAGGGCAGCGGGGCAGCAGGGCTGCAGGGCACTGTGGAGAGGAGCGGGCACAGGGCCGTGCGTCCATCCCCTCTGCAGAGCAGAATTTCCTGTTTTCTGTCTGTTAGTTAGAGAGGGCTCTCAATACAAACTGACACCATCCCTCTGGGGCTGCCCCTGGTGAGCCCAGCAAGCCCGGGGGGGCCAGGCCGGGCTGGGCTGGGCCAGGCTGGGATGAGCCGGGTTGGGCTGGGCTGAGCTGGGCTGGACTGGGCCGGGCTGGGCTAGGATGGGCCGGGCTGGGCTGAGCCGGGCTGAGCTGGGCCGAGCCGGGCTGGGCTGAGCTGGGCTGAGCTGGGCCGAGCAGGGCCGGGCTGAGCTGGGCTGAGCTGAGCCGGGCTGAGCTGGGCTGCCCGTGCCAAGGGCGGAGGGCACGGACAGAGCTCACCTGCGGAGTTTCACTCCCGTTCCGCCGAGGATGCTCCCGGGCAGCTCCGCTGGGCAGGAATCCTCGCTGGGAGCGGCTGCAGCGCTCGGGAGGGGCGGGCGGGATCCCCGAGCCCCGCGGCTCCGGTCCGGCAGCGCGCTGGAATTCGCTCTCCTCTGGCCTCCGACGTTCTTGCCTCTATCTCAGCCCTTCGGGGGCTGCAGGCATAGCAGGGTTTTGGCAAGGAGACCACGCTGTAAAGCTTTTATTTGCCTTTTGCAGTTGTTTCGGGTCCTGTTCCTTGTTAAGCAGTAATGGAAGAAGTCAAGCACTGACCTTTGGTGTAAGCACAAAAGAGCCTTTGCGGCACTGTAACAGCCTCTGGGGACTCCTGGAGTTCTTCACGAGTCTCTATAAAAGTTACTGTTCATAATCTGCTTTTTCCCTCCTCTCTGATTATGACTGAGTTGTTTTAAATTAGTATTTATTGGTTTATTAGTAAATATTTCTCAGTCCCATCCATTCATTGGGAGCATCCTCTGACACTGCTCATTTAAGGTGCAGCTGTCCCTGCCCATGGCAGGGGGGTGGATCAAAATCATCTTTACTGGCCCTCCCAGCCCAAACCAGTCTGGGATTCCCTAATTCTCCAAACATTTCCTTCAGCTTTTCCAGGAAGAAATGCCCCCTGCGAGCACTCAGAGCACCCTGGGGGCTGTGCCCATGGACCTGGGGGCTGTGCCCATGGACCTGGAGTCTGTGCCCATGGACCTGGGGGCTGTGCCCATGGACCTGGAGTCTGTGCCCATGGGTGTAGGTCCATGGCAGGGATGCTGCCACACCACAAACCCCCGTGGGATGTCACACCCTCTCCTGCAGCCAAATGAAGCAGCAAGGCTCAATATCGAACTGCTCACAGCACCCAGGGAGCTTCAGCTCCTGAGAGACGTGAGAAACTTTTGTAGTAATTCCCAGCGAGTGCTGAGCCTGGAGTTCTCTTCGTCTCTGCTAAAGCCATAAATCATCACACCTGCAGGGCTCCTGCCATCCTGCAGCCCCTTCGGCTGTGACAGCAGGGGTGGGGCTGGCTCCTACCTGCAAATTAACGAGGAGTTCCACACCGTACCTGAAAAACCAGAGAAGACTTGTTTCACGGCAGAAACATTTTTTTTAGGAAGTTTTGCATTGATATAGGAGAGTCCAAACCTGCAGCTTCATTAGTGCCAATTAACCTCGCTCCTGTTCTCCTGGGGAGAAGTGGGCAAAGTGGGGAGCTTAACCCCTGCCAGGCAGGCTGGGCTGGGGCAGAAGCCCCGGCTCCCCCTCGCTGCTGCAGCTGGGGTTTCTGTCTGCAGGGTGAGCCAGGCTCCGCTCCTCTCTGCAGGACTCTCTGATTTCCCCGCAGCAGAACCGGCCCTTCAGCTCTCTTTGTCAGCTGGGGTTTTAGTAAAAGGTCAGGCTCGCCCTCTGCTTCCTTGCCCCTTCAAGGCAGCTCTCATGTCAGACAAATTGGGCTGCCCAGGGAAACAGAGAGGATCCTTTTAAGGGTCAAAAAGTCGTTAAAATGTGGAAGCAAAAAGTAGGAAGAAATAGATCGTTTCATGGCTAAGTGGAGTCCCACAGAGATCTCTGCCATTCCAAATACTCATAAATGACTTGAGAAAGGAGAGGAGGTGGCAGCAGGTGGCAGGAAGTGACAAAGATGTCTGCTGAAAATAAATTATTTGAAGCAGTAAACCCAAAATGTAACTGTAAAGAGCTGCAGAAGTACCTGACCAGAGTCTGACCTGAGAGTGAGCAGGTGATCGAATGCCAGGCTGAATTTGTAATGCACATTAGATTAAAATGCAGACAAGGAAAAGCAAAAAACAAATGAGCATGTGCCATGACAAGCTGTAAATTAGGTATTGCCACTGGAGATATGGAGCTCTTCTGAAACAAACTCCCCTCTGGCTGTCAGAAAAATCATCTGGAATGTTCAGAATGATGAGGGAAGGGAGAGAAAAGAGCTCTGTGTGACCGTGTCTCGTGTACTGTGTGTGATTCTGGCCACCTCTCTCAGCAAGTATATCCTGGAATTAAAAGGTGTAAAAGAAATAGGATTAGGGCAAAACAGCAGCTTTGGAGAGCACGCACTCCTGCTTGGCTCCGTGGTGCCGGAGCAGGGGCGAGGCTCCTGTCACCGTGCCCCGGGAGCTCTGTGACACGAGGGGTGACGTGGGACACACGTCCTGGGGAAAGCTGACCCCAGCCCCAGCGAGGGCTGCAGGCAGGACAGGACCTGCAGGGTTTCTGAACAAAAAGTGGGAGAGGCCCTGCTCCTTGAAATATTTTAAGTCAGGCTGTTTCTGACAGAGCTGCTGCTTGTTTACTCTGAAATGCTTCAGAGCCACTCACGAGTCTGGGTTTCAATGCTGCTGGCAATGCAGAAACTCTCAGGTGGCAAAATAACCACCTGTTCTGGAGAGCTTTGTGTTACCAGAATGTTTAGGCTGTCTCTAAACTCATCTTTAAATAAGATAAGACAATATGATTTTCTTTTTATTTGTTTTCTCTTTTCAGCACCGATTTCTGTGATGTCAGTCTGATGCCAAGCACAATCCCACAGAGGAAATAGCTTGGTAAGTCTTCTGATTTTTTATAAGATCTCCCAACTAAATCACAGAAAAAGCCCATTTTAAACAGCAGTGCTTTGAAAGTTATATCCATGTAAATACTGAAACAACAAAACACAGGGAGTAAAGAGGATGGAGCTCAAAGGATAAGGACAATTAAGCACTTTTCCCATAAGAAATTAAAAGATCAAGACCTTGCATCAAATTAATTTCTACTGTATTCCCTTCTTGTCTCCAGAAAAAAGCATTTTGATTTTTTTATGTCCTAGCTGCTTACCTAACTCCCTTTGAATTCTCCCATTTTGGGTATGTGACATTTAGGAAAAGCTTTAAAAATCCTTTCTTTGTATGGTGCTCATACTGCAAGTCCAAGAATCCTTCCCCTTGGCCCCTGGCATTGCCTCAGGCTCTAATTTAGGAGCCATCCAGGGTACTAAACATGGCAGGGTTTGGAATTATGGTTTCAGTTTGAAGAGGTACTATATCTCTTGCTGCAAAGGCAGATGTTTTAAAAGGCACGTGGCATTTCATAGAACACGCTTTTAGTGGTAACATTTTTGGTTTGTTCATGCCTTTAGTTACATATTTCACTCTGAGTCTGAGCTGAAAACTCTGCAGTGTCACAGCTGAATTTGCTTCATTAGTGAGCCCAGCTGCACACAGCTCTGCTTTACTGCTGACAAGCCCTGGATTTACAGAACGTGGTTTGAAATCACCGAGATGGGGAAGCAGGACTCGCTTTAGAACAAAATAGGTGTCAGCCTGCTGCGTGGTGCCCTTCTGCAACAGATCTGCCGTGGTGGAGTCAGGTGGGAGTGCAGCTCCAGAGCCCCTGGGAACACGCAGCTGTGCCCGCTCTGGCTCCAGCTCTGCCTTGGCACTGGTGCTAATTTGCCCCTTTGCAGCAGCAGCAGCACCACAACGTTCCAGAACAAACAAAGGAACTCCCAACGCTGTTGCTCATCATTTCTGCTTGCCTGGCTCCTTGCACGTGGCAATTCATGGAGCTGGTGAGCCAGGTCAGGCCTTCATGGATTCACCTGTCCAGGTAACTTCTCCCTGTCCCCAAGGTGACCCCGGGAGCTGCCATTGGGTCTCTGTGACACAGGGAGCCCCTACAACCCTCCTGCCCATGGAGGAGCTGCATTGACAATGCCACAGAGCCCAGACTCCCCTAAAATCTGTGTGCCACTGCCTACGGGATTTCAGCAGGCATTGTGCTGCAGGAAAAAATATGTCTGCAATCAAAGGTGGTTCTCTTCTTGCAGGCATCCTGTAATTAGCTCAAGTTTTCTTTTTTTCATAGAGAGGTCTTGATGCATAAACCAAAGGTTTCCTCTTCCTTGCATGTTGTTGCCAGATGTTTCTGTAAAGCTTCAGAACAACGAAGTTGTTTGTGTGTACTTGCACATGACTTCATCCCATGCCTGTCACAAAGTGCTCCTCCTCCTCCTCCTCGTCAATTAACCCAATTAATTCCTCTCCCATCCTCCCCTCCATTTCTGACCACTGCATTCCACTGTCTGTCTGTCCCAGCACCTTGGAGTTTCAGCCCTTTGTCACAGGAAGGGGTTGAGCTTCGAGGTCCCCTCCAACCCAGGCCATTCCATGGTCCTTTATGGGAAGGAACAGAGGGGTTCAGGATGAAGCAGATCAATACACACACAGAGGAAGGAGCTGGGAAGGAGAATGTCACAGAGGCAGAGCTGCAGAGTGGTTCATGTAGAAGTGAAGGACCTGGTGGGAAATCAAAGCACAAGACAGACCACGACAGACAAGGGCTACCCTGGGAAATACAGGAAAAAAACATGGTAAAAACAGGAAAAATACCAGGAGTCATTAATGGGAGGAGGAGGTGGGAGGGCATGGGCCAGGCCCCTGTGCCTCAGTCTGTGTCTGACCACAGCTGATGGCAAAAGCACATTGGAGTGAGCTCAGAGCCAGGAGCCTCCCCTGACGAGCACGTGGAGGATGCTATGATGTCCTGCTGGTAAAGCAGCAGCTCCTGGGCTGTGGGAGCCACAGCTGGGGAACATCCTTATCCCATTCTGGCTTCCCTGCAAAGCTATTGACAGGCTGCAGGCACTGGCTCAGGGACTTTGATGTATGTTCAAGAATTAAACAGAATTACTCTCAAGCTGATAGGAAACAAAATGCAGCTCCTTACAAGGCAACCAAGATCTAAAAAGATTTGGGCTTGGGAAGAGCCTTAGACCCTGGGCATGTCACTGCCCTTTTGGGAGAGAGCAGATTGCAGAGGGAGGAGCAGTAAAACCATAAAACTCTGCTTTACACGAGCTGTCTGAGGCACAGCTACAGAGCTGGCATTTCATAGGAAAAGGCAACACAACCCTTACTTTTGGAAGTACTTCCAAGTAGGCTTAAGGACTTTAGGAGTTGTTATGTGTGGAGCCCATACAGCCTTCATTCCCCAATGCAAGCTCTGATCTTTCCCCTGTGACTCCACGCCGAGGTGCTTCCTGTGCCCCACGTTCTGCACGCTCCCTTCAGCCAGATGTGACAGGATCTGCTTATCTGCAGGTGCCCCCATTGTGCTGACCCCAGGCAGATTTATGTCAGCATCTGGCAGCCACAGGAGTTCCCTTCAGATGTTCTTTCTGACCTTTGGAACGCTCCACACGAAGCTCAGAGCGGCTCCTGCTTCCATGAATTGCCCGATCTCCTCAATGAGAGCCATAATTATGTTTTAATGATTTAATAATATTCTCCGCTTCTATATTTTAAAGTCTATATTTAGTGTTTGTTAAGGTCAAGGCTCATTATCTCTGCAGTATTATTACATTGTGGCGTAGGAATGTGCAGCCATTTATAGATTTTTGAAATCTGTAGTATGACAATTCACACCACTCTCCCTGCGGCTCCCCAAAATTTCTGGGGCTCTGGGCTCCCACCAGACCTGCACTTACTTGAAAAAAACCCACAAGTTTTTTAGAGCCTGAGTTACTCCATGCATTTGTATAAACTAGCAAAGATGAGTTGTATTTAACTCTGACCATCACCACATAGCTCATTTGAAGTCGTTCTGTGTTGGGTACACGTTAATGCTGTAAAACAGCCAGAACACGCAGCTTATCAACTTCTGCATCGCATTTATTTTTACCGTGTAGGAGTGTCCTAGGGAGCACTTCTGTCCCAAGGAGAGCGAGGGGAGGTGGTTCGCTGGGCTGTTCAGCGGCAGAGGGCTGTGTGAGGAAGGCTGGTGCAGCGCCAGGGGAGCCGGGGCACAGGAGCATCCCCGGTCCCTGCCCGGGGCACGCTGCGGGCTCCCCGCCCGAGGAGCACCTGCACGAGGGCCAGCCTGCAACATTCTCTTCCCGGTTTCATAGAGAGACAGAAAACATCCGATATTTTTCATCTGCTCCATCCAGTAGAGAACCTTTTAAAGGGAACGGATGTCAGGGGCAGAATCCGGTGCAGAGCCGGCGCGGCCGGAGCTGCGGGGACACACCGGGGTGTCACCACGAGGGCTGGCGCTGAGCGCTGCTGCGGCCAGCACCGAGGACAAGCAGCCCTCGGGCGAGGGGACCGCCGTGGGCCGGGCAGGGCCCCTGCACACAGCGCCTGCCCCGATTCCCCAGCGGGAGCTGGAGCCGGCCGTGCCCGCGGCTGAGCCCGGCTGGATGGGCTCACGGAATCACGGCACGGCTCGGGTTGGAAAGGACCTAAAATCACCCCATTCCCCCCCCTGCCATGGCAGGGACACTTCCCCTGGCCCGGGCTGCTCCCAGCCCCAGTGTCCAGCCTGGCCTTGGGCACTGCCAGGGATCCAGGGGCAGCCCCAGCTGCTCTGGGCACCTGTGCCAGGGCCTGCCCACCCTCCCAGGGAACTGTAAAATTCTGTATAATAATCTCAAATCGGGTTCTTTGGGATCAAAGGTTACATTAAGATAAAGAATTATTCATTAGAGAAGGAGCGTCCTCCCAATTGCTGCACAAACCCAGCTGTAATTAAGCATCTGAACGGGTGTTTATAAACAGATGTTCTCATCTAAATGTCTTAGAAATAAACAGCTTTGTTATTCCGGTTTCCCCAGACTACAGAAGGAGCTACAGCTCTCCTCCAGGCTGATGCCCTCCCACACCTACCCTAATATTTGAGTTCCCCAAGTTGCAGGGGTAAGAGGAGTCCCCAAATGCAAGACAGTTTCTGCAGCAGAACAGAGCAGCAGTGCAAATTTCCCAGGTATAGTCCCAGCAGCAATTCTGGATTTCATGCTTTGAGACATCATTGCCTTTACTGAGCAGCCAGGACCTCTGCAACAGCCCTGCACTGGTGACAGAGGTTTCACAGTCTCTGTGAGCACTCTGACTTCTGCTATTCCAGTTCCCTCGCATAGGAAGAAGTGTTTCCTGAGAGCCATAAATCCATTGCATCATTCAAAATGCACCACAAGACAGTTCTGAGGGCTGTTTTAAATACATCTTTCAAAAATGGGGAAGAGCTACAATTTTTGGAACCATTTTTCAAAACTTGTGGGGGAAAAAAAATAATGTTAATATAACGTTGTGTGCGTGTGTTTTGCATTTTAAAAGTAAAACAACAGCTTCCAAAAGTCAATGTAGCCTGAAAAAAACTTATAACTTAAAAAACAAAACAAAGACAAAACAAAACAACAACAAGAAAAAACAAAACCAAGAGAGTATATAATTGTGCTGTCAAATCTCATCATCTTGTCCAACCCTCTGCCAAGGCAGGGGCACCTGGCTGTGACACAGGAACGTGTCCAGGTCGGTTTGGGGTGTCTCTAGAGAGGGAAACTCCGTGCCCTCCCTGGGCAGCTGCTCCAGTGCCTGCCCCCCTCCAGGGAAGGAAGGTATTCTCCCTGTTGTGTTTGGGTTTATTGCTCCTTGTCCTGTCACTGGCACCACTGAGCAGGGTCTGGCACCATCCTGTGCCAGCCCTTGGAGATGTTTGTGTGGATTGATGGGATCCCCTATGGATCAGAAAGCATCAGAAAGATGCTCCGCACTCCTCAACATCTTCGTGGCCTCCGCTGGAGCCTCTCCAGTAGCTCCTTGTCTCGCCCGTAGAGCAGCCCCCAGAGCTGGCCACGGGCTCCAGCCGTGCCTCGCCAGGGCCGAGCAGGAGCATCTCCCCGTGCCCTGCCCTATCCTGTCCACTCTGCTCTGCCCCGTCCCTCTCTGCTCTGCCCGCTCGGGGCCCGGGCCGGCTGCACTTTCCCGTCTCGGCCAACAGGTCGCACCGTTCCCCCTCGGCTGGGGCTGCCCCCGGAGCCGGGCGGCGGCGGCGGGGCCGGAGCCGGGCT
>VWZV01005209.1:133968-185785 GCA_013397155.1 Irena cyanogastra
GGGGACCCCCGGGCCGGGCCCCCGGTGTCCGCGTCCCGGGGGAGCGGGGGGCGCGGGCGGGGAGCGCGGCCGAGCCCCGCGCCGGGCTGGTTCTGCAGAAGTGGGTGTGCCAGGAGACGGCTCAACAGGTCCCGACACATTTCTCTGAAAACTGTACTTTGCAAAGGCGATTTTACTGCAATCCGGCGGTTTTAAGTATTTGCGGCGTTTTCCGCCCTTGGGCAGACTCTCGCAGCTGATTTTTGACACGTTTCCTACGCTGGATGATTCGCTGCCTTGTTTTTTTGGGCGTCGGGGGAATTGTCAAATGAAACAACTACCTTTTCCCTCCCCTTCACGTTAAAAAGGAAGAAGGCAGCGCTGGGGGTATTCTGTGTTTTCTGTATTTTTTCCGGTCGCTGTTGGGTGTCCACCTTAAGCAGCGCAGCCGTCCGGGGGTGCCCCGCTCCCGATGCGGGCCGTGCTCGGGGCTGGCCGGGCTGCGGGTCCCTGGACGCGGCCCTGGGGCTTCCCCCGTTCCCCCGGGCAGCGCGGACGGGACCCCCGGAGCCCCGCCGAGGGCTCCCGGCGCTGCGCCGCTCCCGCTCGCCCGGGCCACCTTAAGGTTTTACACGTGGGGCCTTTTTGTCGCTCGCAGCCTTAACTTTGCACACAGAAATAGCGGCGGGGCCGGGGCTGTCGGAGCCGCGCTGTGACCCGCTGTGGCTGCGGGACTGGCGGTGTCCCTGTGCCCGGCGGGGAGGGGACAGGCTGGCAGTGGGGCGCTGCCCCCCGGACTGCGGCAGTGCGGGCTGGGCGCTGCCGGGGGAAGGCCGGACACCCTGTCGGAAGTTTGCCGAAGAATTTACAGTGTTTCTCCAAATATTTATGCTCTCCGCTGAAAAAAAAAAAAAAACATGTAGCAAATACAAACATCTGAAACTTACGAGGTTTGTTTTCGGTATCGGGTGTGTTTGGAGAGTAGCCGTGAACGGGTAGAGCGCTGGAAGCTAATAAAAATCCTGCTTTATTTTTAGCTAGCTTTTACTTATAAATTTGAGATGTGTTTGAAGAGTTGTGCGGGGTTTACTGCGAGATGGGTGGCTTGCATTTTAAGACTGAACCCGTGCAAAGGCGGCAAACGCTGTGTTTTGTGGTGGGGAGGTCGAGTCCTGGAGAATGCCAAACTACAGAGGTGCCGCCTCTGGGAGCTCCGGACCTGCTCTGCAAGGGGAGAGCTGACTGGGAAAGGAGGCAAATGTCCTTTTCCCCTTGCTCAAGGTGTAGTTAAATACCAGGGAAATTTACCTGGTAAAATTTGTAAACTGGGTC
This sequence comes from Irena cyanogastra, assembly GCA_013397155.1. Lineage (NCBI taxonomy): Eukaryota > Metazoa > Chordata > Aves > Passeriformes > Irenidae > Irena > Irena cyanogastra. The sequence goes on from VWZV01005209.1 coordinate 135,280, forward strand.
CTTTAACAATTCTTACAGTTCCTTAGTGTGGGTATGGGTGTCAGAGCTGGAGAGTGCGTGCACAGATGTCACATGCTGTGTAGCTTGATTCCGAGTTGTGTGCAGGCAGATTTACCCCTTCGTCCAGATTTAGCAAAGGTTTAAAATACATAGTTCCTCCTCACTAGACAGAAACCAAAAACTAAAACCCCCTGAAAACGAGTGCAGTGTGTTTGAGAGACGTGGCACGTGTCAGCGTGGTGTGCCGTGCCTTCGTCCTCAGAGCAGCTGAGCCAGGTTCGCCAGGCGAAGGATTTAGACTTTTTATTTTAAAGCCGTTATTAATGTGTCCTTGCTGTGCTGACTTTGACTGCTTTTCATCTTTTTATAGTTAATGGTAAAGTAATGGATTCCAAAGAATTGCTTAACCCGTTGGATCAAGACGAAACCAGGAAAAATGCACTCATCAGTACCAAAGGAGGGATCGTGATGGACTTCCATCCACCCTTCAGGGGTGGAGCTACTGTCCAAGCCCCTGTGTCTACATCTCCTCTCCCTGCATCTTCTCAGTCAGATTCCCGTCAGCAACCTGCTTTGGCTGACTTTCCAAAAGGATTAGGAAACAATGTGCCTCAGCCAGACCTTTCCAAGGCAGTGTCGCTCTCGATGGGACTGTACATGGGTGAAACAGACACAAAAGTGATGGGAAACGACCTCGGATTTTCGCACCAGGGCCAAATCGGCATCTCTTCTGGAGAAACGGACTTCAGGCTCCTGGAGGAAAGTATTGCGAGCTTGAACAAGTCCTCGAGCCTGGCCGAGGACGCGAAGGGAACCGCGTCTTCTGAGGCGCCGCTCGAGCCGGATTTCCCAGGCATGGCCAGGCGCAGCGTCCCCGCGGAGTCGGGAGCTGCAGTCCAAAGCCAGGTGGGCTCGAATGGTGGCAACTTGAAGTTGTTCTCCGAAGACCAAAGCACCCTGGATATCCTCCAGGATTTGGAATTGCCGCCGGTGTCGCCGGGCAAGGAGCCCAACGGGAGCCCGTGGCGGCTGGACCCGTTGCTCGATGACGGTGGCTTGCTCTCCCCCATTTCCGCGGACGACGCCTTTCTCCTGGAAGGAAGTCTCGGCGAAGACTGCAAGCCTCCTCTTTTATCTGACACTAAACCTAAAATTAATGACCGGGGTGACCTTTTACCCAGTTCGAAAATGCCAATGCCTCAAGTGAAAACAGAGAAGGAAGACTTCATAGAACTGTGTACTCCCGGCATCAAGCAGGAAAACATGGGCCCTCTTTACTGCCAGGCCAGCTTCTCCGGGTCGAACCTGCTGGGTACGAAAGTCTCGGCCATCTCCATCCACGGTGTCAGCACCTCTGGGGGACAGATGTACCACTATGATTTAAATACTGCGTCGCTCTCTCAGCAGCAGGATCAGAAACCAATTTTTAATATCATTCCATCTCTTCCTGCCGGGTCAGAAAATTGGAATAGGTGCCAGGGATCGGGGGATGAGGCATTGGCTCCGCTGGGAACGCTCAACCTCTCTGGCAGACCTGCTTTCTCTAATGGCTATTCAAGGTAATTAGTTTGTGTTGCTCTTTATTTAAACACTACGAGTGTGTTTAGCACAACTCCATGCATGCTGGTTTGTTGCTTGGGCTTTTTTTCCTTTTCCATTTGGTGTGTGTGGCTGATCAGACATCACTGGGAGTGTTTATGCCACAGTACAACATCAGCTTTAAGCAGCTACTCAATTATTGGTATTAAAGGGAAGAAAAGTAGAGGGGAGCTGGCATGCTCTAAAAAGTAAATAAATAAAAATAAAACTTCTAAGATGCAGCCTAGAGGGAAAATCAAGTATGTGCTAGCAGGATCCATACACAGGCAGTATGGAAGGAAGTATTTAAGTTTATACAAAAGCTCCTTCGTTCCCAGGGGTTAGAGGATCAATCATTGTGGGCTTTTTTCCCTTCGTAGCATTACTTAAATGTTATGCACAGAAATAACTTGGTTGCTGGGTAGATTTCTAGAATTACATTTAAGCTGAACTCGAGTTTTCACTGTGCTCGCTATCGCATTTACCTTACATGGACAAGAAGATTCCGAGTGGGAAATACTCACAGCCTGTTCAATAACTGCCTTTACAGAGATAAGAGTATTTGCAGTCAGACTTAAACATACCTGGAATTTAACTCGGAGTAGGACGGCAGGAGGGCTGCTGGGAGGGAGTGTGGGGAGCTGGTTCCTACCTGTGGCGGTGCCTTGGTGGCTGTTTGCTGGAGTAATGCAGGGGTGCAGCTGTTGCAGGGAAGCGCTGCTGGAGGAGCAGAGTGGCTGGGACAGCTTTGGGGCACTTTTGGGACAGCTTTGGGACAGGTGTGCTTGGCTGTGCTGCTGGAACAGTTCTGGTTCCAGGGGAACACCCAGCTGTGTGTCTCCCCCAGCTGCTCTGTGTTTAACAGCTCCTTCAACGAGCAGCCTCCCCGGAGGAGGGGGATTTGTGGAGTCTGTTAGAAAATGGCTCTGCAAGCGCCTGTACAGAAACCTGGTATTTGTAGGCTTTTGATGAAGGATCTGGTTTAACATTCTGGGTTTTATTGCTCTGCTGACAATTGGATCCCCAGGGTGTTCCCGCCAGTCCCGGGGCTCTCCCTGCACGATATTTGCTCCATTTTCCCATGGCTGGAATGAAGTGTGCGAGGATTTCTTCTTTGTTTCAGGAAGACAACTTTTAGCTTGCTTTCATTCTCAATTTCTTTCACGGATTTTGATTGTAAATGTTTTTTTTTTCCTTTGAAGTGTTTAAAGCAATTTGTAATGTAAGAGATCCAGAAGAGAAAATCAAAATCTGTGGCTAGATTCCACCTTGATACGTGAATATTGAGCATGTCTTACCGTTTATTTCGACAGACTGGAAATGCTTTGTGCTAACCTTTTGCATAATTAGTCCAATTCCACGTTGTGTTCAGTTTGTTTCATGGGGGTTTTTTGGGAGTTTATTTCCTCTGCTCTCACTGTATGTTTAATGATAATCATAAACTTTGTGTCAAAACAAGAAATGTTTCTGCACTGGGGAGGAAGATTTCAGGGGCAGTTTAACTCAGCAGATTCCCCGAGATAATGGAAGTGTCGCTTTGGAGGGTAATTCCGAGGAGGCGCTGCCCGGGCTGTCGTGCAGAGCTGTGCGGGCAGAGCCGCACGCACTCGGGGTGGGGAGCGCGGGGATGTGTGCCCGGCCCTGGGGAGCTCCCGTGTGCCGTCCTGGAGGGATGGGAGCTCCCCTGGGCTGGGAACGTGGCACAGCCGCTCCTGGAGGGAGCGGGCGAGCAGGGGGAGGTGTTCTGGGGCTGCCCGGAGCAGTCTGGGGGGACAGCGGTGGCAGGGCTGGCGGTGCCCGGGACAGCGCAGGGACCGTCCCGGAGCATCCCGGCCCCGGCTGCCGCCTCCGCTGCCCGGGTTATCCACGCTGGGGCTTCAGCGGTGACGGTCTTGCTTCCTGCAAGGTCATCTTACATTTTATTGCTTCCTTTTTGCCGTAAGATAATGGATTTTTTTTTTCTGTATGGAATGTGTAAAGAATTTCGAGGTGGCTGCTAGTTGAGCTTTGCATAAAAATGCATTATTCACAACTTTGTGGAAGCTGCTCTTACTTCCCAAGGATTTTTATACACTTCAACTACAAAGTCCAGTTCTGAAAACAGCATTGTTTGGGTCTGCTTTATTATTTTTATTCTATAACATTTGGGCAAGTCCATCTTCCCTTTACAGTGCTTGAGGTATTAATGAACCCTGGGTTTGAAGCAGGAATTTTCTTTCTTCTTGAACCTTGCCAGAAATATTTGGTCTAAACTGGGTTAGTTTAAGGTGATGTATTGTGGATTTGTTTGTTTTTCTTGCAGAAGACTTAACAAAATTGGCATTTGTTTTAGAAACAAAGGAAGGACTCTCTTGCCAGGTTCCCGTGGTCTGGTTTTTTTTTTAGGTACTAAATGTGAGAGGTGGAGGCTGGGATTTTGAGAAGCTTCAGCTTCCAGGAGGAAATACTTTTTGGTGTTTGTAGAATTATTTGTCTACTAATAACATATTAATTGTAGCCTGAACATTGGGGAGGAAAAGCTGCAGTTCAGCCCTTGTGTTCAGGTTGTATTTAATCTGCATGCTTAATGGAAACGTGGAATATCTCTTTCTATCCACTCAGGCTGGAATTGATGTCGTGCCATTTCTGAGTGGCTTTGCTCCTCCAGGTAGCCCAGCATGCTGGCTTTAATGAGACAAGTGATAGTCGGGCCCAAGAAAACCAATCAATTGCAGTGAACTGCAGGATGGATCCGGAAGTTAACAAGCAGAATGCAGACTTCAGGGATTTGATTAATGGGAGTGAATTGGCAATAATCAATAAGCTGTTGTCCGTGGAAGAGCCAGCTGGTGCTTGTGCTGAGCTGCTGACACTCTGAGCTGCAGCTCCTCAAAGCCCAGGTCCTGAGCAGCGGGGAGGCTCCGGCCGGCAGGACGGCTTTGTCCGGAATCGCTCCGGGGTCTCCCCTCTGAGAGAGCAGTCGGTGAAGAAGGTGGGCAGAATAAAAGGAAGGAAAAAGTAGGCTAACAGATATTTTACCTCAGATTGTCCTTAATGGCAGTGAGACAGCAGCTGGAAGAGGAGCAGATCGCGCTGCAGTGTTTCACTGAAGAGCTGGAGGGTTTGCTGGCGTCCGCCTGCGATGGGATGTTGCTGTGATTTATGACACAAACCCAGGGAAAACCGTTCCATTCCAAGGAAATGGTTTTAGCAACACACACTCGTGGGGCTCTTGCATGGTACATACATTAAATCCTTCACTCGGCTCCTATTGCTCTGACTTCCTGGAGATGTGGCTTGTTGTGGGGGGAGTGAAGGATGCTGAGAACCAGCCCAACAATGCAGGGTTTGCTCCCACAGCCAGAATTCACAGAAACTGGGCCCCACTGGCACTGTTATGGCTTCTCTTATTACAGTTGAAATCGTTCCTAGTACTTAAGCTTGTGGGGGATAAGGATCATTAAGGAAGTTTAAGAAAGGGCAAGAGCTGAGAGAAGCCATTAAAGAGGAGGAGGGTCTGGAAGGAGGAAAAGTTTCGCTGGTCGGTTGTGGTCCAAAGCCGTGCTTCCAAAAGTTGCTCTTCTGCCCTTCTGCCCTTAGCTCTAACTGGGGTTCTTCTTGTGCTCAGGTGCTGTGTGAGAAGGAAGGGGAAAAAAGGGATTGTTTGCCAGCAGTGGTAAAGGTCAGTTGTCCGTTTGTCTTGCCGCTTTGTTTCCCTCGGCTGCTGGCCAAGGCCGGTGGCTTGGCAGGGCTGGATGCAGGGCTTCCAGTGCTGCCTGACTCAGCAGTGTATAATGTATGGGACATCTGCAATCGGGGCTTTTTTAATAATTCTATTTTGATATAAAACCCAGGCGTGGTACTTGGAGTGCTCAGGATTCCAGTAGTCTGTGTTGTGATTTGTCAGCTTAATGTAATACTGTACTTGGGGCTTTGACTCTGGAAGTGCAAGGCAAAAAATCCAGTTGTTTTGGCAGAAAGGGGTAAGTCAGGAATGTCCTGCAGAATGTGCTCTGAGGTGCTGTGGAAAGGTAACTAGATAAATGAGAGGTCATGTAAGATGTAATCCACTTTTCCCAGTTTTGGCTGATCCTTCCATCGAGCTCGTAGCCAAGGAGGTTGTTGTAAGTGCAGTCCAAATTGTTAACTTCTGCGAATTTATTTCTCCCTACAATGATCTCCATTTTAAACTTAATTCTGGCTTATAAAACAACCTTATTTTTGTTGTCCATACAATTTTTTTAAAAATTTATCTCCATGGTTAAACCCCTTGTACTCTCCTGCTGCCAGTGAAGGCAGAGCTGAGGTTGAATGAGTCCTACTCACGAATCTTCTCAGAAATGTGAAATACAGGTATTATCCAACTCCTACATTGTGTGTTTACCATGCTAAAGATTACTTTTACAGTGAGAGCAATTTATCTTGGGGGAAGCAAATTTCCCTTTTTCCTTTGATTATTGCTGCTCATTCTGGAAATGAACAACTGGTGCATATTCTGTGTGTATATGTAGCTGCAAACTGGAATTATTTCTGCACTTTAAAAGGTTCCCAAGTTACGATTACCTCGAGTTTATGCTGTTAAAATAGCTGTGAGTGTCACCTCTGGTGTAGAGAAATGAACTTGGAAATGCCTTTGTCAAGTGATCAGCTTGGAACTCAGGAGCACAGAACAAGGTGATTTCTGGGCAGAGCACTTGGATGTGCTGAGGGCTGTGCACCAGACCCGGGGAGTTTGGGTTAAGCTCTCTTTGGTTTCCCACTCTTTGTCTGCCAGAGTCTCAAGTATACACAGATTTTAATCTTATTTACTGAAGAATTAATGTGTGGCACTGTTGCATGTCCAGATGATTGTTCTCATCCCGGGGATTTTCCAGCTGATTCACTGTAGCACGAGATCCATTGATAACCATTTGTAACAGGCACTGCAGTGTGAGATCCATTGATGCCCTTTTGTAGCACAGCCTTTGCTTAAACAGCCGGGGCCCTCGCAGACCAGGAGTTAATCCTGTTCTCAATGCTGGGTTCTGGAAATACTGGTCAGATGCTGTCAGTGGATGGCCTCGTCCCCTTGGGACAGGAGTGAACCAGTACAGCTGGAATAGATGACACACGCAAAAAAAAAGAATAATTTCATCTCATTGTCTTGGCTCTGACTCCAGAGCAGCTCTTTTGGGGTGGCTGTGGGAAAAAACCAAAACACAAAGTCGACAGTTTCTTTGGCCCTCTGTGAGGGTGTGGCCAGTTGTGGCCGTGGCACTGCTGGTCACCTGCAGAGGCATGTCAGCAGAGGGTCACCTGCAGGGAGTGAGCCCCGTCCATGGGTTGGAGCACTGGGTACCACAGACAGGGGGCAGCTGGAAGGCTCAGGCTGTGCAGCTCTTGCTGCCTGTGGGCAGGAGGGGCAGCAGGTGTGGGTTGTCCCCAAGTAAAACCAGTCCAGCACCCGGGTCCTTACTGGGGTGTGAGTAACTGTGTCCCCAGAAGTGCAGGGCTGGGCTGGAGGACAATTCAGCACAATTACTGTGTCTCTCTGGGGGTTTTCCTCCTTACCTCACCTTCTCTCCAAAGAAGGTGTTGTGCCTGTGCCTCCCACATCCTGGCCTGACTCAGCTCCCACAAAGCTGTGCCGTGCTGTTTCCTGCTGGGATTCCATCCCTGGATGAAGCAGTGTCTCCCTGTGCTCCAGCCATGCCTGTATTGCTTGAAACAGAGCTGTAAAACACCTGGCCAAGGACTGTCCTCCCTCTCCCGTGGCCTGTCCCGCCGGCTGTGTCACCTCCGTGTCCAGAGGTGTGTGGCAGGAGCAGGAGGGGCAGCTGCAGCTCCTCTGGCTCAGGGAGCTGTGAGCCTGGAGCTGGGCTTTGGAGTGCAGGGATGGAGATGGGCTCAGGTTTTCTCTCTGCTCCTGTGTGAGAGATGGGCGAGTTTAGACTGCAGGACATGGTGTTACTTACCCAGGCTATCATGTAGAGTTCTCTAATCCTGGTGCCTTGAATCAATAATCGCCACAATTGTCTGGATTTCTGGAGGAAATTGTGCTCTTCAGAAGTCATCTTGACATGGTGTGTGGAGAATGTTTCTGTACCAGCACACTGCCTTTTTAATCCAGCCAGTGCCAGTGGGTCACCATGAAAGCTCCAGATCCAGCTCTACCTCTGGGGCTCCCAGTCCATGCTGAATCTTCCTAGAAAATGGCAATCCTGATGTATTTTGGAAATTAATACCCACAGACTGCTGATGCTTTGCTGTGGGGGTGCAATATCATACACAACTTCCCCTTTTTGATCAAATACCTCTGTTTTTGTGAGGTTGCAAAGGCAAAAGTACTGTCGGGAAAGGAGTTCTAAAATAATGATCATGTCTTTCCTGAATTCACTTCACTGCTACTGTAATTTAGTAAAGAAAACTAGTTTCATATTGGATTTTACAGTAATACATTCTTCATACTATTTGTAATATGTTTGTACAGTTACTGTGTGTCAGAAAACAGCTGGAGATCATCAAATTTCTGCACCACGGTCACACAAGATTTAATATGAAACTTGTGAGCAGCAGGGCGCCATTTACTCTTGTGTTGCTTTATTCAGATACTTCATATTTCTTGTTGCTTTTATTTGTGTCACTGAGTTTAAAGTTAGCAAGTATTGCTCAGGATGGGAGTTTTTATGAGGAAATGAGGGCACAAATGAGTAGTTTGCCTCAAAATACTGCTTGGGAAACTCGGAAATATGCTGTAGAGTCAAGGAGTAGCAAATCATGAAGTATCATTGAAGTCTGACATCTATTCTAGAAGCAAATAATGGAAGTGATTTCATAGCTGCCTGGCTTGGTTTTCTTTTTTCCAAGAAACCTGGGAAGGTCCTGTCCTTACTCAGAAGATCCTATGTGGTGCACTTCTGGGTGCAGCAGGGACTTGAGTCTTTTCTTTTTAGAGACTTTGCAGGCAGGGGTGATTTGGGGGAGTTTTGGTGTGTGTTGCTGTCCCTGAATGTTTGAAATCCCTGTTCCTGCTGGCAGTTCTCCTGGAGGAGAGGGTGGAAGGTGGGTGACCTCTTTGCTCACGAGCGGGCGGCAGCTCAGCTGCATCTCGCTGGTGAGAGGGGTGTGAAAACAGGAGAGCTGGGGTCAGAAATTCGGTGACATTTTTAGAAAATGAGGTTCTGGTCTTAGATGAGAATCCTCCAGGCGTTACAGGGCTCGTTTCCAGCTGTGTGAATTGGGTATGGCAGAGGAAGGCTGCCCTGGGTTCCTTCCGTGGGTCTCTTCTTCCCAGCTGACACTGAAGGACACGGCTGCTTGTGGGGTGTGTGCACCTGGCCTTGCTTTGGGCTTCAGCCCCTTGGCGGCTCTCCAAAGCCAGCATGGTGTCTCCCTGCCTTCCCCTGCCCTCCCAGCCTGCTTTGAGAGCACCCCTGCGAGGTTTGGGGGTTCTCAGGGATTTTTGTTGCCAAGCTCCAGCGGGTCCGCTCTGCCCTGAGCCACCAGTCTGGAATCTGTGACAGAAGCGAGCAGCTGATGCGGGTTATTTTTGCTGTCACGGCTTGGAGAGCCCGCTGCAAGGTGCGCTGGTGTGTAGGGATGCAGTGACAGGGTCTGGGAGGGCTCGGCGTGCCCGGGGAGCTGGGCCAGGGCTGTGCTGCCGGAGCGGAGCGCGTCCGACACCGCCGAGCCGCCGGGCTGGGGCAGGGCCGGGGGCTGAGGGACCTCTGGGGGAGCTGGGCCAGGGCTGTGCTGCCGGAGCGGAGCGCGTCCGACACCGCCGAGCCGCGGGGCTGGGCTGGGGGGCTGAGGGACCTCTAGGGGAGCTGGGCAAGGGCCGTGCTGCCGGAGCGGAGCGCGTCCGACACCGCCGAGCCGCCAGACAGGGCTGGGGCAGGGCCGGGGGCTGAGGGACCTCTGGGGGAGCTGGGCCAGGGCTGTGCTGCCGGAGCGGAGCGTGTCCCACACCGCCGAGCCGCGGGGCTGGGCTGGGAGACCTCTGGGGGAGCTGGGCCAGGGCTGNTCGGGGGCTGGCTGGGCAGGCAGAGCTGGGCTCAGGGGCTGAGCTGAGCAGGGGGACCTGGGGACCTGCAGCAGCCTCTGGGGGCCCTGTTCCGATGGATGCCCTGCCAGAAGAGGGCTGGGGGATCTCCCCCATCCCTTCTGTTACAAGTGGGGTGGGGGGTGTGTGAGTACAGCTGTCATGTGTTAAACTCAACATTTACTTATGATTTCGGTAGCTTTTCAGTTGGTCAGGTGCTGTAAATTCAGAGGGATGTATTTTAAACCACCACACCTATCCACGGGCATGCTGTCCATTGCTGACTACCCAGATATTTCTTCCTCTTGCTTATTGTTCCCCCCCCAAGAGTTTCTGTAACCTTTCTGAAGCAGTAACTTCCTAAAGCCGTCAGCAGAGGTTTTGAATAAACCCATGCTGAAAACATGCACGTTCTGCATGCACATGTGTGGATTTGTTGTGCAAGAATGCAGTCCAGGCTTGTTAACTTCAAAAACAAAAACCAAAACTAAATGAAAAAAAGAGCTGGCAGACTTGATAGTTTCATGTGGATTTCAGTTTCCTACTACCCGCCCGTTGTTTTCTCTCTTGTATTTTTTTCTGTGTGTTACTTTTGCTACTAGGGCCTTTGATGGTTTATTTTGCCTGTTGAATTTCTGTTAATCTTGTGTTCCTTATGAATTGCTCCCAAGTCAATTATGCTGTCCCCATATGAGGGTGATGTAGGAATAATTAGATTTTTTTTTTTATAAAGGACTTCACATCTTGGTTCTCTTAAAACGTGCACTAGGTTAGAACATAAGCCAATGTGAGAAAAGCAATTGTATCTGAAAACAGACTTTTAAACAGCTTTAAAAATTAGAAATCTTAAACTTTGTATGCAGAATAGTTTTTGGATGCTGAAGATGTACAGAATTTCATTTCACTTCACACCTTAATTTAAGTAAGATAATACATGTTTATCACATGTTTATTGAAATAATAGCATAGTGGGGGATGTACTGCCTGTTGGTAGGGGCTGGCAGTGACCTCAGTGATGGCATTGGGGTCGCCTTTGGGGTTCCCCAGACCTGGCTTTTATTAAAAAGTCATTTCCAAAGAGAATCATTTTGGTTGGAAAAGCCCTCCCGGACCACTGAGTCCAAGCTGTGCCCAGTCCCCCCTTGTCACCAGCCCAGAGCACTGAGTGCCCCCTCCAGCTTGTTTTCTGTACCTTACTGGGATCTCCAGGCATGAATTAGAATTAGTTTGTAGGGAACAATCTTACATCTTTGCCTTTGATTAAAAAACGATGTAATCCCATTTGGGGGAAAAGGAAGACTTGTAATGCTTTTGGGGTTGTTTGCTTTGACCAAACAATCCTGATAAGCTTCAGGTTTAAAAGAGAGCTGCAGGTTAAGTTTATGCTGTTGTTTGAAGCAGCTCGAAGTGTAGCCATGATCTGGGATCACAGATAGGCTCTCTCAGCTGGAACAGCACTGCGGCTTTAATCCATATTTCAGCAAAGCCTTTTTCTCTGACCTACTTTGTCCCAGCCCAGCCCAGGCTTTCAAGAGATCCCTTGGCCGCCCTGACTGTGGGGGAATTCTCTGGTGTAGGGTCTGAGTCCTGCTCTGGTGGGAGCTCCCTTGGTTTCATTTTCGTGAAGTTTTACGTATTCTGCCCTTCCTGGACACGTGTTTCTGCTAAGCCCCGTGCATCTGCCATTTTCTGAACTGAAAAGGAAGCTTCTCTGACACCTTCTTTTTTAACAAAACCCATCTAACAAGTTCTGTGCTGACTTGGTTTCCATAGCTGGAGAAGACAAGTCTGTTCTCATGCAGTGCCAGGTGATTTGCAAGTTCTGTGCATGATTTGATAAAAAATCTAGTGCTGAAACTCCCTCATCTAAAATGTAAGTGTTGTAAGAACCCGAGTGCTTGGAATTCTGTATTATGAGTAGCAGAGCATTCCTTTTTCAGCTCTTATTGAAGGGAGCAGTTAATATTAGGATGCCTGCACGACAACATCCTGAGTCATCGAGATACTTGACAGCTACTTTCCAACCAGAGCAACTGGTTTGACAAATGAGCTTGGACTTATTTTATCACTTTAAAGATAAATCTTTAAAGACTCTTTTAACACGTTAAAGGTTGGGACATCTGATATTTTATTAAATAACAATCTGGAAGTTTCTGAGTCCACTTATTTTTGTGCCTGAGCTTGTTCCGTGTTGCAGATCAAAGCCCGGCTGAGTCGCACGGCATACCAGCGGGGAGGAGGAAGTGACTGGGTTTCTATTCCTGGCTGACCCCAGCCTCGGAACCGAGGAAGAGCTTTAAAGGAAATGCAGCATTCAGCTCTCTGAATCTTTCCAAGTATTCATAAGTGCAACCAGCACTGGCTTCCTGCGTGCGGCGTTTCAAGGCGTGGGCACCTTAAAACTGTCCTAATTTCACAATGAAACGGGGTAACAAGGGAATCCCTAAACTTCATGGAAATAGCAAAACTTGCAATTCCAGATTTTATCAAAAACATCCAACCCATCCTATTTTTACCTGGCAGGCAGCTCTGCAAGCCCGGGCAGGGTGGGAGGTGATGGAAGGAGGCGGGCAGGCAGGGGTGGCTGGAGCCCACTGGGGCTGCTGGCCCAGGGCCTGGGCAGGGAGAGCTCCATGGGCTCAGTGCAGTGCCAGCGGTCCCCTGGGCCGGGGTGGCTTTGCCCAGCACTGCTGGAGGAGCTGCCAGCCCTCGGAGATGTTGTCTGCAATGAAGCAGCACCGTGACAAGGCTCCTGGAGCACCTGCAGTTGCCCGGGACCTCGAGCCCTGTGGGTTGGGAGCCCAGCTCTGGCCCTTGGCAGGGAGGAGGCTGTAAACCTGTAAGGTCACTGAGCACGTGGAAGCTCTTGCGAAAGAGCTGTCCTTGCTCCTGGAAGGAAAACATCCCCTCATCCAGTGTCCTGGGCTTCTCTGAGGTTGTGGTGAGCTGGAAATCCAGTCGGCCTGAATAGATTGGAATTGCTTTTTCTCCTTCCTTTAAGACTTTGACAGCTTCCTTGCCAGAGGCCATTTCAAAAGCAAGAACCCAATGCCCCCCCAGGCAGTCATGGAACTGGAAGAGCAGTTCTTTGTGGGCTGGAGAGCTGGGCAGGCTGGGCAGTGGGGCAGGATTTGGGGCTGCCTGCTGAGGCTGAGGAGTGGCTGCTGGTTCCCTGCAGGGATCCAGGGCTGGGCTGGGCTGGGGAGGGAGCGTGCACAGAGGTGTCTGGGTTAGCTGATCCTGAGCTATTTCGGGTGCTGAGTGCCAGGCTGGAAAGCTCTGCGAGCACAGAGCCGAGGGGAGAGGGAGCTGTAGCTGGAAAATGTAAGGCTGTGAGCCTGGGGAATATTATCCGTGCATTGCTTGCACAGGATGGAGCTCAGAGCTGGCAGCTGGCACTCGGGAAGGGGTTCTGGGTTGTCACTGATCCTCTTGGGACACCCTTAGCTCAGTGTGCAGGTGGATGAGGGTGTTTGTCACCAGGAAGGATGGAGGGGCAGCTGTGGCCGTGCTCGGTGAGCCCTGGGGTGCTGCCATCCCAGCACTGCCCCTTCCCTGCTGCCTGCCCTGAAAGGGCTCGAGGAGTTCCTGAATGCTACCAGGGCACTTCTCTGGATGGGTTTGGCTCCACTGCTTAAGAAATTGTCCCCAGATGCCACCAGATAAAGAGCCAAAATGGAGGGGGGACAGTGGCAAAGCCAGGGTGGTTGCAGTGATGTCTTCCTGCACAACACTTTCTCCTTTCCTTGATTTTGATTCTGGGGTATTCACATGTCTGTGTGTTTCCCCCAGCCCACGTGGTAAATTCCATACTTTGTTTTGTATTTAAAACTTCAAGTAAATCAAGGTGATTATAGGAAGCAGGCTCTTCCAGATGCTGCCTGGGGAAATTCCAAAGGCTTGAAAGCCATCCTTCACTTCTTCCATGCTGTAGTCATCGTTCCAGAGACATCTAGGAAATTAAAATCTTCTGTTACTGAGATGGGTTACTCTGTCACACATATTACCCTCAGTAGTTTCCCTGGCTGTCCTTGTTCTCACACACTTTGGATTGCTGTACCAGCACTGAGCAATGTTCTTTTCACTCCTGTGCTGCTGCCACAGATGTGCCACCAAAAGCAGCCAGACCCCAGTTTGGCAAAAATCAATTTTCTTCTCTAGTTTAACTGCAGAGAGATTGTAGTAAATAGAATAAATATCAATTTAATAGAATTAATACAAATTTGTAACTGAAATATAATATTTTGAAGTATTTTCTACAAACACAGCTAGAAAGAACTTTAATTGCTCAAGAAAAATGAGAACTTGACCATGTCCTAGCCATTCCAGTAGTTTATTTTTCTTTATTTTCTAACTGCCAAGGCTAGAACTCGGTGCTCTCCTCTCCCTAATCATCCTTTCCCAGGGAAGGTGATGATGTTTGTTGTTGCTGTGTTAACAAGGTGCCGTGGTACTTCAGACTCCTAGTTTAAGGTGCATGAAATCCGAGGGGTTTCCAAGGTGGGAGATGGAGCTGGCTGTGGTTGGGGTCTGGAGGGCAGGGCTGGGGGATGCCAGGGTGCAGATCCCTGCTCAGACACTCTCTGGGTGTGCAGTACATTGTGTTTCTGCCGCACATGTCCCAGGGTGATGATGAATCTCGAGCAGTTTTCCCAGAATTGTAGTTTTAGTGAATAAAGCTGTTCTCCATGCCGGAGCGGGGAATGGTGTTGGGAATCCTTTGCCTATTTCTGCCCTGAGGGGGTTTCTAATTCTTTCCAGTAGAAAGTCATCGTGCAGATACTGCAGAGCATTAATTGCTTGGACTTAGCCTCGCACAACATGTGAAAATTAGCAGTAATGCAAACAAGCTGGCGATGAGACGCTGCCCTGGGAGACGTCGTGTTAAAATGACAATCACTGGCTCCTCCAGCCTGTGTATTGAAGGCCTTTTTGTGCCCCTGAGTGAGACCAGGCTGGGAGCAGCTAATGGCTCCGTCCTCCATGGCTGCTGCTCTGCTCCAGGGCACGTTGCTTTGCTCTTATTTCTGGAGCTCAGGCAGGCAGGGCTTTCAGATCACTTCAAAAGCAGTATCTTTTTGGCTTAAGCCAGTCTTTGGGCAGTGCTGTCCTTGCTGTAGGATGCCACAGTTTGTGCACACAAGTGGAAGAGCAGAGCTCTGTCACTGCACACTGGAGCAATTTCTCCAGGAAGAGCTGTTCCACTGTTCTCCCTGCCCTGGACTACCTGAGACATTCCTTCTCACAGCCTGTCTCTTGGCCTCAGTACCTGAGTTTCTCTGGACTCTTTGGATCTGTTCAAACCAAACCTGTTGGTTTGTTGCTGTTATTTTCTGTTCACGGAAGAACTGCAGAACGTTACTGCTTTCCTCTTTCTGCAGTTGTCACCTGCCTTTATTAATGCCTTTGCAGCATCACGCTCACCAAGCTGCTACTGTTTGGGGAGGGGCTGTGTCTGTTACCATCCTTCATCTCAAAAAGTGGAGTCAGATATTTTATTATAATTTTGTAGCACTCCAGCACTGACACATTGACCTTTTATTTTGGATCCCTGAGTTGGTGAAGTCTCTACTTTCTTTTTTTATTATTGCCGGCACAGTGAAGACAGGATCATAGAATGGCTTGGATTGGGAGGGACCTTAAAGCCCATCCAGTGCCACCCCTGTCATGGGCAGGGACACCTTCCACTGTCCCAGGCTGCTCCCAGCCCTGTCCAGCCTGGCCTTGGACGCTTTCAGGGGCAGCCACAGCTTCTCTGTGCCAGGGCCTCACCCAAAATCCCGTCTAACCCTAACCTCTGTCTGTTTAAAGCCTTTCCCCAGGCCTATGTAAAAAAGGAAAGCACCTTTTGTCTCCTTTTAAGTAACCTTTTGCCAGTCCAAATTTCAGTTTTCAGGCCAGTCAGTCTGGATTTTGAAATTGCCTTTGACAAATAAGCAGTGTCTGGGTTTGCATTTGACAGGACAGGCATGTTGGAATTCACTTGGTGAAGCCTTTTGCCCAGTGAAAACTGCTTCTTCATCCTGGTGATGCCTTTTCTGTTAAATCACCAGCTGTGATTATATCACTTACCCTATGCAAGTACATTTTAAATTTTCTATTATGAAACTTGTATTTGCTTAGATTAGAAGGCACACGTGGACAATCTATATTTGATGTTTAATATTTTTAGAGAAGTAGCGTGCCGGTTCTGTCTCGGGGTAGACATGCAAATGTAGGACAAACACTTTGAGTCACAGGTTGGAAGGCTGTTGGTCAGTCCCAGCCTGTGGGACAAGATTAGAGTGTCTGCTTGTGAGAGATGGTCAAGGACCGAGGCTTTTTCTTAACAAACCACGGGTTTTGTAACTGTCCACGTAAAGGCAGGGGAGAACTGAGCTGCTGTCCCCTGCCAGCTCCTTATCAGCTCTGCTGCAGCCTGTGCTGCTGGAATCACGGAGCAGGATTAGCTGGGGCTGACGTGCAGCTGCAGATCCAGCCCAGCAGCACCTGGGACCAGGCACCTTCTCTCCATCTGGGACCAGCACCCTGTCCCTGTCTGGGCTCGGGCACCTTCTCTCCATCTGGAACCAGGCACCTTCTCTCCCTTTGGGACCAGCACCCTCTCTCCCTGCCTGGGACCAGGCACCCTCTCCCTGTCTAGGCTCAGGCACCCTGTCCCTGTCTGGGACCAGGCACCCTCTCTCCTTGCCTGGGACCAGCACCCTGTCCCTCTCTGGGACCAGGCACCCTCTCTCCCTGTCTGGGACCAGGCACCCTCTCCCTGTCTAGGCTCAGGCACCCTGTCCCTCTCTGGGACCAGCACCCTCTCTCCCTGTCTGGGACCAGCACCCTCTCCCTGCCTGGGTTTAGGCACCCTCTCTCCCTCTCTGGGACCAGCACCCTCTCCCCATCTCCGCACACCCACGGGGCCCTTCAGGCTGGCCAGCAGCAGGGTCCGTGTGCTGGCCGTGGCTCCTGGAACCCGGCTGGGTTTGTGCAGTGAGCTGATGTTGGGCTCAGCCTGCAGGATGGTGCTGGTGGCAGAGCCCTGCTGTCCCTGCAGCTCCCAGAGCGGCCTCGGGTGGGTTTGGCAGCGGCTGCTCCTGCAGTGCTCGGGGTCAGCAAGGGGCTCAGGCCCAAAGCTTCATGCTTTGTGTGACTGCAGGGGAGGAGAAAGTGCTGGAAAAGCCGCTGCTCCCTGTTCGTGAGGGTCAGGGGCACTTCCCAAAGCCGTGCCAAGGCTCCAGCTCCCCTGGCACATGGCTGGTGAAGCTGGGACCTGGGCACCAGGACTGTGACTCCCAAATGACACGAGCAGTGAAGGTGCTGTGACAGTGTTCTCTGTACCCTATGGGACTTGGCTTTTGGAGCATTTGCCAGCCCCCATCAGCAGGGTTTTTCCCTTGAATCACAAGATTAAGCTTAGTCTAAAGTAACTGAGAGCTCTTGGAAGGAAGCGAACGTGTGTTGTGTGTCTGCTTCAGGTTTGCGTGTGCTCTGAACTTGTGCTTGCTGAGGAGCACAGAATCCTGAGAGCTGGAGTTTTACATGGGAGGCATGTACATAGCAGCGTTATTTCTCTGTAATAGTATAATTCCTGCTTGTATCTAAATGCTCTTGCTGGTTTGATATGTAGGAGTTTTAATTTGACATTGGATTCTTTAATCACTGTGTATATTCAGAAGTGAGTGTGGCAGCCATCAGCAGTTCTTCCTTCCTCTCTGACCAGAAAACTCGGTTCTTTTTTGGGTCCGTGGATGCGCTCCGGAGTTATCAGTGGTTAGACAACAAGTAAACACGTACTGTACATGGGCTGCTGGCCAGCTGGCCCTGGCAGCCGGCAGCTCGGGACTTGCTTTCAGCCCCAGAAGAATGCCTGTTTGCTTGGTCATTTCCTTTCCTTTCAAATACAAAAAATAAAACTTTTTTTCCTCCAATTAAATTGCTTTCCTGGCCTAAATATTGAAATTAGGGAGAGAGCTCCTCAGATATTGGGGCTCGGGCAGTTTGGGAGGAAGCTTTTGAGCTTGCATAGAAGCCCTCAAGAAACAGTCACGGGCTGGGAAGTGACCGGGCTTGAAATTAATCTTCTTTTTTTTTCCACTTTCTTTGTGGGGTAGTTCAGCACTGAGTTTCTCTCCCTGGCTGAGGCCTGCATTGTCTGTGGCAGCTGTGCTTGCCCCCAGGGAGGTGTTGGGGCACACAGAGCCCTCAAGGGCAGTGCCCTGGCCACGGGCTGTGTCCCTGAGGCTGAGATTTTCCTCTGCTTGGAAAATCCCCTTTCACAAGGGTGTTTTCTGTGTGTTTTGAGCTCCAGGGTGGGGAAGGCAGCTCAGAACATGACCTGAAGCATCCTGGGACATACCTGGCCACAGTACCCCTGTGTTTTGCACCACTGTGACTAGTTTTCTTCCAATATTCGAGTGATCATATTTCTGTCGTGTGGAGTTAAAAATGTCTGTGCTGTAAGCTGGAGAATAACAAGACTGAATGCATGCCTGTAATTGATCTTTTTGCTGGTTCTTATACTTCCTTTCCTGCATCCCATTCCTTCTCCCCTCAGAATGTGCTCAGAAACTCCAAAACAAAACCCTTCTGCTGGGAAAGCCTCAGCACGCGTATCAAGGCTCGTGGTTGTGGCTCCCTTCTTTGACCAGAGGAGGATTTTTTCAAGGGCACCAACACAATGTGTGCATTATTCCCTCCAGCTCACGGGTTCTTCAGCCTGGGATAATGTATGGGCAGGTTTGGCAGGGGCTGCCCAGGGAGGTTTGGAGTGCCCATCCCTGGAGTGTCCCAGGAAGGGCTGGAGGTGGCACTGGGTGCTCTGGGCTGGGGACAGGGTGGAGATGGGCACAGCTGGGACTGGATGACCTTGGAGGTCTTCTCCAGTTTAAGTGATTCTGTGATTTTGATGGCATCCTTTCACCAGTGTTACATATACCAATGAATTATTGCTGGATGTTGGAGTAAATCTGCTTTTGCAGGGAACTTCACAGTAATCGTTTCTCACACAGCAGTCTTAGATATCATCTCTCTTCTTGGCTCTAGTTTGAGGTGAAAAAGAAATCAGAGGGTGCCTTGGCAATGGGATTGAAACAGCAGCACAGGTGATCTTGGGCTTCATTTGCTTATTCTACAGAACCCTATTTCCAACTTAATTTTATCTCCACCTCTGATCTGTTGTCTCTGTCCACATAATGCTGTTTTGCAATAGCAGTTGCATTTCTGGCAACTTCTGGGCTGGTTTTGCCTCCTTGGGGTGGCAGAGCTGCCCCCGCAGAGCTGCAGCCGCCCCTGCTCGTGGTGCAGTGCTGAGGGGGCAGGTCTGGGCTGGAACATACGGATGTGTCCTCTGAGCTTCGTGAGAGGCTGCAGAAAGCCTGAGGAGAGATCCACCATCCTGGATCTTGGGAAATCAGAATAGCGGAGGCTTTCAGGAGAGTGCAGGCTGATGATAGGAGCCACCTTCTTTTCCAGCTGCCTCCAATAAATGTCAAGGAAAATGCTTATTTTACACAGCAAGGGTGTGAGGGAGTTTGCCTTTAAAAAGCTTGTGAGAACTTCCTTTTCATATTGTTATTCAGGCCCGAATTTAAAGGCTGGTTTTGAAATCAATAATACTTAGTGGAAACTGGTTCTGAGTATTTTGAATAGTTTTCTTCATTATTAATTTTCCATTTGAGCACTTTGAAGCCTATCAAGTCCATTTCCCGTCTCCATGATCACATTGAGATTACTTGGTGGTTTCTCTGATCTTCTCAAGGCTTGCTTTCTGTAAATGACAGTCCCTGTGATATTTATAAAACTGTTTTTTACTAGGTGGTGTTATTAAAAAGTGTTGAGCAGAAAAAGTGAATCTGGGAGGAATGAATTTGGTTATTTCTGACTTTGCAGCACTCTTGGGTGGCCCTTGCTGGGGGAGGAAAGAGGCTGGTACTGAGCAGGAGAGCAGTAACCGTGGGTTTATTCCATGTCTTGGGAGCACATTCCTGGCTGCAGTTAAGGCAGTAATGAGTCCTCTGCCAGGCTGCCATGTGCAGTCCCTGCAGGCCTGCAGGCACGGAGCACGTTACATTCCCATAATACACTGAATTTCTGGAAAATACCTGCCCGTGCATGTAGGGCTGTGCGGGTGAACACAGCCACAGGTACTCACCTCAGGGCTGGTCCTGGACCTCCTGCACCCTGGGAACAGTGGGCTGCATCAGGGAGCTGGGATTTGTCACCTGGTGTTACCATTGAGCCGTGGAATTTGTTCCTTGCTTCATCAAAGTCCGTGAAATATTTCAGGTTTTTCTTCGAAAGATTAAAAACACTAGCAGGTCATGGTTTGAGGTTCAGCCTAATCGTGAGATTTAGTTGGTAATTTCCTTTCAAATACAAAAAGTAAAACTTTTTTCCTCCAATTAAATTGCTTTCCTGGCCTTAATGTTAAAGTTAGGGGAAGAGCTTCTCAGATATTGGGGCTCGGGCAATTTGGAAGGAAGCTTTGGAGGTCTTTGAGAAAAGGTCGTGCAGATCACGGAATCTCAGAATCACTGAGGTGGGAATAGACCCCCAACACCACTGAGTCCCAGCTGTGCCTGACCCCCAGCCTGTCCCCAGCCCAGAGCACCCAGTGCCACCCCCAGCCCTTCCTTGGACACTCCAGGGATGGGGGCTCCAAACCTCCCTGGGCAGCTCCTTCCAAATCTTATCTTATCCCAGGCTGAAGAACCCAGGAGCTGGGAGCAAGAATGTTTTCTTTCTCTTTGTGCAGCAATTTAAGCCCATTTTCTCTCCCTGGTTGAAATCAGAAGTGCTGCTTTGTTCTTTAGCTCTTCTGCACATACATTACTCAGCCCAGAACAGATTTTCTGAGGAAAGACAGATTCTCTTAATTGTCAGCCCTTAAGTGCAGCTGAAGGAGAAGTGCCAGATGCTGCAGGATTTGTGATGAAAGTTGCAAGAATAGGCAATCCAGGGAAACACTCATCATTGTCTGCTTGGAAAGGCCGACCTGCTCATCTCCAGCTGAGGTGAGGAGCTGCAGCCTTTTGCCTGGATCTGCTGTCTCTTTGTGGATTGTTGCAGGGGAAAATGGGGTTAACTTGTGACTTTTCCAAGCTTTTTGAAGCATCACAGCTCCAAAATACTGAGAAGTAGCAGCAGTAATGGAAGTTGGGGGGTCTGCCCTTGTCGTGTTATCATTTACTGTGTTTCCCTCATGGTGTTTCCTGAGTTTTAGTTCCAGAACCAGCTGTAGGTTCCACATACAGAAGAGGGGTAAGAGGAAGATCTGTATTACAGGTAGGGAAAGCTGTAGGTAATGATGGCGTGTTCAGCATCATGAATAAGAAAATACAAAACTTAAGACATTCCTTCCTGTCACTTTGATGATCATTTATATTCAGGCGTTGGTTAATCTCATCTAAATTCAGATGTGCTGAGGACTCAAATTTAAGAGCATAATTATACATAGTTCAGTTTTCTCCATGAGGCAGTGGAGAGGAGAAACAGGCTTGGATTGTTCTTGGCTGTTCAGTGTTTGTCTGTATTTCCAGGTAAGTGTTCATTATAGCCATACTTCTAAAATTAATACCTCTTTTGGTTCCTGAAGTAAGATGAAATTAATTTGGGGGGAAAAATTGACCCTAGATTTTTTTTTTTTAATATTTTATTCTTAGGATGTGTTAGTTCTTTTATTTTTCATTTTCTGCGGTGGTGGTTTATTTGTTGATAGTCTTAATTATACTCTACAGATTGGTTGTTGAGACACTGAAATGTTATGACTGTGTCCATCCTGCATGATCCAGTTATTGTCTTAACTTTTAACCTGGTTTGTCTCTCTGCCAGATCCTTTATTACCTTGCCATGAGTAGATTGGATAATGGAAGCTTCTCTAGGCAGGATGGAAAGGAGAAGTCCCATGTGTGGTGGCATGACTCCATAAAAACCAGGAGCTCCTTTTCTCCTGGAATCAGTGGGTGACTCTGTGAAAGCAGAGGGCTCCTGTTCCCCTGGAATCAGTAGGTTCACTCTGTGAGAGCAGAGGGCTCCTGTTCCCCTGGAATCAGTAGGTGACTCTGTGAGAGCAGAGGGCTCCTGTTCCCCCGGAGTCAGTGGGTGACTCTGTGAGAGCAGGGGGCTCCTGTTCCCCTGGAATCAGTAGGTTCACTCTGTGAGAGCAGAGGGCTCCTGTTCCCCTGGAGTCAGTGGGTGACTCTGTGAGAGCAGAGGGCTCCTGTTCCCCTGGAATCAGTAGGTTCACTCTGTGAGAGCAGAGGGCTCCTGTTCCCCCGGAATCAGTGGGTGACTCCATGAGAGCAGAGGGCTCCTGTTCCCCTGGAATCAGTGGGTGACTCTGTGAGAGCAGGGGGCTCCTGTTCCCCTGGAATCAGTGGGTGACTCTGTGAGAGCAGAGGGCTCCTGTTCCCCCGGAATCAGTGGGGTGGCCCTGTGACACCCAGAGCTCCTTGTCTCCCAGGGAGGGCCAGCACAGCAGATCCCAGTGTGACACCCCGTGGGTCCTGCTGGCAGCCCTGCACCTGCAGCCACAAACCTGTGCCAGGTGAATCCTGTCCCAACAAGGCTTTATCTGCACGGTCAAGCCGAGTCCTCTCCACACAGAGTTAAGTGTGCAGTCAGAGCCGGGTTTGTTCCTGTTGCAGACGTGTTTGTCAGCGTGACCTTTGTTTAATGTTTGTCAGACAGAGCATGTAAGTGACATAAGAGCAGTTAGACATTGTCGGACAGATTTTAGCCTGCAACTACAGCGAGGCTTTGGTCATACGCATATTTATTGCACCTTAGAAAAACTCCTGGGGTAGCTGCACCTCTGGGGGCTGATCAGAGCCTGGGAGGGAGCACTGTGCTGGGGAACCAGGCTGGTCCCAGCCCCTGCTTTGGGAGCCCTGGCTGTGCTGACGTGTCTGGAGCCTCACGTGCCGCTTCGCTCCGAACCACTGTTAAAATAAATAAGGAAAGATTAACCACTTTGCTGTTTCCTAAAGGTGGTTTGTTTGGGGGTTAATTCCTCTAAAGCCCCACGAATCTGAGAGAAGCTTTTCAAGGGTAGAAAAGCTGTTTTTCTGCAGGAACCTCATCCCAGCATGGGAGTTTGCTGAGCCACTGGATCAGTGTCTCCCCAAGATGCAGCAGCAGTTGAAGTTGTTGCACTGTTAAAGCAATACAGAAATGCTTGTTGAAACCAGGATGTTGTGTTTTAGATAAAAGCACCTCCATGTGCTTTTCATTTGAAAACTTAAGGCTTTGTGAATGTCAGCATCCCCTGTTATTTGGAGTTAAAAGCTTGTTTGGTGTGTGTGATTGCACCTCTGTGGGGTCTGCACCCTGGGAGTTTCAGTGCTGCTTTGGTTTGTTTCTCTGGTACTTGCTGCTGAAAAAGCTGATTATAAAGCTGAGACTGAGGTAAATGAAGTTGTACCCCAGTGAGGTCTTTATGTTAATGTTTTTTAAAGGTGGGATTGTTGGATTGAGCGATCATCTGATGGGTTGAAGGAGCTGGCTGATGAACTTCCATTTTTTCGTACCCTCTCCTGTGTCTGACTTTGTCAGATTTTTGTCCCTGGTACACTCTCTTCAGGTGCCCACAGCTTTGAAACCCTTCCTAGCTGCAGCTCAAAAAGCATTTTTTGGTATTTTTATATTGTTTGATTTCATCAATAATACGGGAAACTGATTGCCATACCTGTTCTCTCACCTCCTATGCAATTATGTTTATGTAAGGATATAAGGACTTAGGGACTAACACATAGTCTTAAAACTGAATTAAACACCTGTTTTCTTCAGGTGCTGAGTAGAGTGAGCACACCTTCCAAACCCAGCTTGCAGTGAATTCTGCCTTTCCCACATTTCAGTAGTAAACATCCAGTAATTCTTCCATAAGGAATACTACAGCTCTCTTACTGGAACAGTCTTTAGATGACTTCAAAACCTGTTGCAGCTGTGAATGCAATATATATTCCATTGAGTAAATCTTGAGTAATGACCATAGTTAAAATGTTTGATCTGAGCTGTTGTGACATGTTCTAATTCAGGAAAAAAGAGAGTTTCCCAGCAGGAAAATTGTTAATACTTTTCAGAAGGAATGTTGGAATTGCTGCTGTTGGACACTTGTTCAGCCCCGAAGGCACAGGAGGTGCTCTCGGAGAAGAGGGATGGTGTGGAGGACTCGGGGTCTGTCTGTCTGTCCCTGTCATGGTGGTTGTGTGAGAGAGGTAAACAGCCCATTAATGAAGTTTACAGATGGAGTTTAATTGGGAGGGGTTCCCAGTGCTGCTCAGGAAGAGAAAATACACAAAGAGGCAGACGAACAATGTGGCCAGGAAACAGCGCGAGGTTCAGCGAGGAAGGAATAGAGCTTCCTTCAGCTGACAGGGAGGGGAGAGGACAGAGGAAAGTGGATAAAATAATACCAGAAGCCCAGGAGAGGGAAAGAAGGCAAGAGCTAAAAGTATCATGGGGGGAAAAAAAGCATACCACAAAGGAGCCCAGAGCCCCAAGATGACAATTGCTTTAAAAGGCGGGTGTGGGCAGCAGGAGGGATGTGGTGAAACATCTTTATAGTCTTGAGCGTGTGACGTGGTTGCCAAGTGGAAATAAAAGCAGGTAATAATCTACTGTGTGTGCATGTTGTAGCAGAAATTGTGTCTGTAATTGCTTAACAGTGTTGACAAAAGTAATTACAGCACTCTACTGGATAATTCAATAAAGGTGACTTAAAAGTGTCTTGGAAATTACATACAGTATACACGTCATACAGGTCTGGGGTGCTGCTCCTTGCTTGGCCTTCTGAGAATATTACACAAGTTTCTGTGGCTGATTTTGTGTCAATAAACAAACTTAGGACGTGCTTTTCTTCCTGTTCATGCAGGGAAGAGTGGTTTCGTATTTGTTTTTTGCATCCACTGTGTCAGAGGCCAGTTAACGTGAAGTGAAATTGTGTTCTGAAGGGTGGTCAAAGTGGTTGTGAGAGTTTGGCAAATGGTTTTTAAACAGATTTGCTCAATTTTAAGCTCTGTTATGTAGACACACAGATCTGGATGTGAAAGATAAAATGCACCAAGAACTAAATGTAAAACGGGAAAGAAAAGCTTTTTGTAGGGTTTGGGGGAGGCCTCGGCCTCTCCCTCAGGGCCCTGAGCCATCACCGTGCTTGTCCGTCAGCGGCTCTCTGATTTTTAAGTCGCCAGGAATTTTGAACTTGCTCCTTGTCTTTCCTGCAAGAATTCCTGTTCCCTCTGTGAGAGGGTAAAAAAGAATCTCTACGCTTTCAAGTGACGTTAGTGCTCATGACTAAATGGGGAACACAATCCACACGAGTTGGCGCTGCACCTCAGCTCGGGCCCGTGGCGCTGACAGCAGCTCGCAGTCGTCATCCCTGTGACTAAGACCTCAAAATCATCACAAGTATTTTTGTATTGCAGCAAAGTGCCCAGGATATGATGTTTTTATTGGGTTTTGTTTGTTTTTCATGCTCTTGGAAGGCGTCACGAAAGCTGATTCCATCCTGGCGGGTTTATTGTAGCAAAGCCCAGTCTGCCTTGCCACTGCACTTCTCATTAAAGCCAGCTCAAGCTCCTCCTCGGCTCATTCCTTTAGCTGCTGATGAAAATAAGTGGATATAACAATGAATTTCCCTCTCAGGGGATCGAAACGTACTGAATACATACCTGAAACTGGAGTGGAAACACAGCGAGTTTAGTAAACAGTTTGAAAACAACAGCAATGAACCTTCAGTACAAATTCTTGTTGGTAAATGCAAATTATCTGTGTAACGAGTTCATTTCCTGTCACATCCATGGGGGAAACAAACCAGTACAGTTTATGGGCATCTCTTCTGCCAGACAGAAGGGTGTCTTCAGTACTGAAGCAGTAACTTCTGGGGGTTAAATCTAATCATTTTCAGTTCTAGGTTGAGCATTCACTGAAGTGAATGGCTAGTGTTCCCATTGACCATCCAAAATTTCAGGAATATTCTGCTGTTAAAAATACAGTTCTCATTCGCCAGTTGATTTATTTTGGGGGAAAAAGTTTGCTTTCCTTCCTACGGATATTGGGAATATAAAAGACATGTTTTAAACCATGAAGTGGATTTTGATTTTTTAGTTGTTTCTGCTAAAAGCGAATGTCATTTAAGGAGAGTATTTTTCTTGCTCATGTGCTTTGTTTAAACTCTGTTTTGGCCGCTTTCTTTTTGGTCCACTGGTGTTTTTTGAGCTTCTGGACTCCTGTTCAAAGTTTAAAGAACAATAACCAGTCAAATGTAAAATAATGTCAATTGAACCAACTGATGACTCAACAGTCGACCAAGTCATCCTGGCCCTGCACCAACTGGACCGAGGCCAAAACCTAAAGTTGGCACCAGTCCCCGTCCCTCTTCTCCATAGATTTGCACTGAAGCAGAGCCCAGAGTGCAACACGTTGGTTAATATTCCATAATGAAGTGCTGCACGTGTAAATGTGTGCCTCCCATTGAGAAAGCCCGTGCCGGGGGAGGAGCCCTTGTTGTGTCTGCAGGGCTCCCTGCAGAGGGACGGGAAATGGGGAAATGACAGGGAAATGGGGAAATGACAGGGAACGGGGAAATGGGGAAACAACGGGGAAACGACAGGGAAACGGGGAAACAGGGAAACGACGGGGAAATGGGGAAACAGGGAAATGATGAAACAGGGAAACGACAGGGAAATGGGGAAACAGGGAAATGACGGGGAAATGGGGAAACAAATGATGAAACAGGGAAACGACAGGGAAATGGGGAAACAGGGAAATGACGAAACAGGGAAATGACAGGGAAATGGGGAAACAGGGAAATGAGATTTGTGCTCCTGGAATTCAGCAGCCTTGGTTGCTTCAGTATCACTTCTCCTCTGAAAAGAGCTTGCTGGAAGGGCTGGATAAGGAATGAAGGAAAAAAACCATTCCTTTCTGCTTTTCTTGCCTTCTCTTCATCTTTCCCTTCTCCTCTTCTTCTTCCTGCTCGGAGTTAAGGTGTTATTTCTGCTCTGTATTTGTGTTTGAGTTACATTACTTTTAGTTTCTTTCTTTATATTTCTTCTAATTTTTGTTGTTGTAAAGCAGGAATTAGCTCTGCAGTGCACTAAAAGCATGAGCTGGTGAATCAGCCTGTGTGTCCACATTGATACAACTCCAGGTCCAAACCATCATTAGATATTCCGCTGGCAGCAGGAGAGTCTTGATTTTATTGTGTTTTTTCAGAATAGAAGAAATTAACTTCCTAAGGACAAGTCTAAATTTATTTATATCTTGATGGTTATTTGACTGTGGAAGGACTATGTGCAGCTTTGAGGCTTTTCAGCCTGGAGAAAAGAAGGCTCCAAGGGACCTCAAAACACCTTCCAGTTCCTAAAGGGGCTCCAAAAGAGCTGGAGAGGGGCTTAGGACAAGGAGTGACAGGACAAGGGGGAATGGCTTCCCACTGCCAGGGAGCAGGGTTAGATATTGAGGGTGGGGAGACCCTGGCACAGGTGCCCAGAGCAGCTGTGGCTGCCTCTTGGAATGGTCCAAGGCCAGCTTGGACAGGGCTTGGAGCAGCCTGGGACAGTGGAAGGTGTCCTTGCCCATGGCAGGGGGTCTTTAAGATCCTTTCCAATCCAGACCATTCTGGAATTATATAGTTTTAGTGCAGTTTAGTTTAATCTTTTACTGCCTTTCTTTCTGTATCATTAATATTTTTCCGTGTATGTTAGAATCAGCTTTCCAGATGTCCCTCTCCTTTCCTAGCAGCATCATCATTTTGGCAGCCTGCACACAGTCCTGTGATTGACACGAGCACTGGACACCGCTCACGCTGAGGTCATTAATGGAACAAGTCCTGTTTAATATTTTAAGTTCAGTTCCTCTGGTGCAACATTAATGTGTGCTGGAATAAGGGGTCAGATCCGATCTATGCTGACTGTGGAGGGAGAGCCAAGATGCTGTGGCTGCTCTGAGCTCGTGAATCTCTTGTGATCACTGCAGAATGTCTCAGTGCAGTTCTGCTGCTGTTGGATTCCAAGTGCTGGCCCATGGAATTGGTGTGTTAAAGGGTCAGTGTTAATACATTTTTGGGCAGTATCTTAGATCTTGGTTAGGTTGCAAGGTTCAGAAAAGTAAAGACCTGCTCCCAGGAAAGGTAAAGCTGCTCTGAGTCTGCTGAGATCTGAAGCAGAACCCCAGAATCCACAGAAGTTGGAAAAGACTTTTAATGTTATTGAGTCCCAGCTGTGTCCATCCCCACCCTGTCCCCAGCCCAGAGTACCCAGTGCCACCTCCAGCCCTTCCTGGGACACTCCAGGGATGGGCACTCCAAACCTCCCTGGGCAGTTCCAGTGCCTGAGCACCCTTTCTATGGAGAAATTCCTGCTGATGTCCACCCTGAGCCTGCCCTGGCCCAGCCTGGGGCTGTTCCCTCTGCTCCTGTCCCTGTTCCCTGGGAGCAGAGCCTGACCCCTCCCGGCTGTCCCCTCCTCTCAGGGAGTTGTGCAGAACCAGAAGGTCCCCCCTGAGCCTCCTTTTCTCCAGGCTGAGATATTTCTTGGGATGCAAAATAAAAAAAAAAGAAATCTGATTCTACTCAGACTTTTGCACTTTTTTGTAGAGTGCATTATTTTGCAGCTGTCCTGGTGCTGGCTCACCTCAGTCTGTGAGCATGGAGCGTGTCCCTGTGCCTGCAGGTTTGAGATGATGCACAGGCTGTAAATACAGGTAGATCAAATGGCTATTTTGTTATCCAGCAAAGCATAAACAATTCGTATGGCCCGTGATAATTTGATTCCATATTTTTATGTAAAGCTCGTATTTAAGTATAGAGGTGCTGGCTTCGGTCTGGGTCTGGTTTTTTTGCTGCTCCTTATTTAGGGAAGGAAGGGTGCACAACGAAATTTATAAAACAGCACAAAGCTTTGGAAAAGTATGCCTGAATTGATTCGTATAGAAATGAATTCTACCCTTGAAGGTAAGACTTCTTGGCTGCTTTACTGGAGCACTGTAATAAATATAAAAGTTTAGAACATGTAATTTAATTATCATATTCTGGCCATAAATGCTTTAGGTCTGTAGTACATTTGAAATCCCAAGAGGTCTGGCTGAGGTTGCAGCTGCAACATCAATTACGATTTATCCATTCCAAGAAAGCTTTGCCTGTGCCCTTGAAACCTTTACGTTCTGGAGAGGCTCCAGCGGGAGCGCGGTCGCTCCCGGTGATGCCAAGATGGGAGCGGGCGCCATTTCGCAGCATGGCCAGGGCTGGCCTCGGGGCCGGTGCCTCTGGAGCTGCCAGCGAGCTCAGGGTCCCCTCGGCGGGTGCTCCTCTCCTCGGGATTTGGGAAGAGCCGTGGTGCAGCCTTGGGGAGGGCAGGAAGCGCGGCTGGCCTGGGGAGCCGGCGCTGCCCGAGGGGTTTGCTCCGTGTGTTGTGTTGGGAACCTGCAGGTTCCTGTTCTGCCTCCCTGCTGCTGGTGTTTGCCAGCGGTGTTTGTTTGGCTGTACAAACCCACACATCCTGCAGCCAGCTTTAGTTTCGTGGAGGGATGGTAAAAGTGTGTTCTGCAGGTGGGGGATGATCGCGAGGCTTTGCTGCTTGAGGTATCTCTCATATTTTGAATGTTTCTGCTAGAACCCTGGCGGTCCCCTAGAAGCATTTACTGTGACAGGGTCTAGAGGAGGGACAGATCCTGCCCCTCTGACTGCGCACCAGGAGTCTCTGCCATGAGCCTCTGGCTCTGGCAGTGAAGGAGATTTGGCCATGGCCTTCCGTGACACGTCCCTCACGGTGCCATTATCTTGGCCGTGTCACAGACATTTTGCACGAAACGAGACCGTTAGTTCAAAATCTGATTTCCTGGCTTATCAGGGGTTTTTTAATACGGTGTTTATCTGGGTGTGCGATAAAGGAAACCGTGTTAATCGTCCTGGTTCTCAGAGCAGCTGGAAACCAGAAATGCTGGGGGCTTTTATTTACAGGCTTTGGTTAAATACTCCAGAGTAGATTTTTCATTTGTTACGGCACCATTGAGGACATGCTTGTCGTCAAAACCAACACTTGTACCCAAACCATCCATTTTAAACAGAAAATAGGAAAGAGAACTGAAGAATAGGTGGGTCTGTAAGGAAGTTACAGACTTGGAGGGAGGATTTGTGGCTTTATGAGCATCAACACCCCAGGACGCCGTGGCTTGGGGTCTTTGGTTTGTGCCTCTGTGCCCCCTCTGTGGCACCCAGCCAGCCAGGGTATGTCTGCAGGGTTCAGGCAGCCTGGGAGGAAAAACCGTGTTCTTACTGATTTTCAGTCTCCTCAAAATGAAGTGAAAACATTTCAAGAGACAGAAGAAACCAATGGTTCAGGTTCTCAGCAAAATGCCTTTCTGGAATTATTTCCAATTGGGAAACGCACTTCTGTTTTAATAGTCATGACAAGTCTAGTGTCAACAGCCTTGGATTAAATTTTTTCCCTGCTTGAACTGAAAACTACTTCCCTGCCTAAGAGGATATAAAAATAATTAATAGTTTCTCTAGTTAATGAGGAAATAAATAAACAATTTAAAAAATGTAATCAGGCAGTGTCCACAGCCTGGTGTTTACATTGTTCTCATTGCTGGAAGATAAGGAGGAGGCCCAGATGGCAATGACATTGAAAATGGTTTCTTTACTCTCAATTTGGTGATGCCACTTACACCAGTGAGTAACTTGCTTTGGGAATCCGGTCCCAGTAGTTGGTTCAGTTGAGCTGCAGAGCCAGGGTGTGTGTTGGGCCACGTTTTGGTGTCTGGGTGTGTCAGGAGTGACCTCCTCTTTGGGCAGAATGTGATCCAGGCTGACCATCCCTTCCACACACTGGTGAAAAGGGGTGCAGGCTGGAAATGGTCAGTAATTTTGGTTCCTGGAAGTGTTCCCCTTGTCATTGTCTCACTAGAGTTGTTTTTCATAGGATCAGAGAATCGTGCAATGGTTTTGAGTTGGAAGGGACCTTAAGGATCATCCTGTCCCACCCCTGCCATGGCCAGGACACCTTCCTCTATCCCAGTTTGCTCCAAACCCCAATGTCCAGCCTGGCCTTGGGCACTGCCAGGGATCCAGGGGCAGCCCCAGCTGCTCTGGGCACCTGTGCCAGGGCCTGCCCACCCTGCCAGGGAACAATTCCTTCCCAATGTCTAGTCTAAACCTACTCTTGAAAGTTCAATACTTTTGTGATTTTCATTTAATAGTGCAAAGTACCAGGAGGGCAGTGCATTTTAAAAATTATGTTACAGTGTTGGTAGGTTCAGCACATGGGGCTGTGCCCGTTCTGTGTGTTGGGGAGGTTTTCTGTTCTTCACAGTAAAGACAAAAAGGAGAGAGACAAGCAAATGCTCTCCTGAGCAGTGCCCACCTGCACTGGGAGGAGGGTATTTATTTCTTCAGAGCGTGAACCCCTCCTCCCCTGCATCTGCTCCATGTCCATGGCTGGTGGCAGGGCCAGAGCCTGGTGCTCCCTGTCCGTGTGTCCCTGTCTGTGTGTCCCTGTCCCTGTGCTGTCCAGGTGTGCCTGTGACTGTCCCCCAGCAGGACCCCGAGGCAGGAGCCCTCCCCAGAGCCATTACCACACCCGGCGTGCTGCAGGTGACCCTTGAGCCAGGGCTGAAGTCTCTGGTGAATGATTAACCCTGAAATGGCTTTAGTTAAACAGCTTGATTTCTGCAGGGCTCATTACCAGGGCGGCATCTTCGTTAAGCCTTGCCATTTTGCCCGCTTCATTAAAATTTCTCATTTCGCCCCCTTCATTAAGGGTTCCCGTTTTGCCCACATATGTTCCCTTGACTGGAAATGATAAACACATCTATACAAACAAATAAAATCAGTTTGTATATTAATAGTTTCTGAAAAATACATGGGAATGTACTAAGTTTATTACCTCACACCAATACCTTGCCTCCCAAAATGAAATTTAATCAAAGTTTCTACGGATTCAGAACGCTGAAAACTGGGAGGTTTTTTCCTCTCTCATCTATGCTGCTTGATTTTTTCTTTTATCCAGATAAGACTCATAGTTTATTAAGGTTTTGTTGAGTTGAAAGCAGTTTCTGTAAATACTGGAAGGTATTCCATTATTCTGTTATCTCAGAGTGTGATTTCCCTGCCTTACCTCTTCCTTAGGAAGTGGTCATTTGCCTTTTACTGCGTATAACTTCACAGGTGAGAGATGTGTATTAAATGTCAGCCTGGTTAGCTGTGGCTGCTGCAGGAGCCCTGCTGCCCTGCAGTCCCTCCTGGGGGTGTTTTACGAGCAGGGCTGGCTGGCAGCTCTCCACACGGTTAGTAAATATTGCCCTTATCTGATACAGCCAGGCTGGGAAGATATGCCTGCAGCCCGGATTAGATTGCTGGCTACTGCTTTATTAATCAATGTAATCATTTATTTTTAGTTTTCTAAGTCATATCATCTGTTTTCTTTCTCATATTACGTTTTCTGTAGGGCTGGTACAGAAAATGAGCCCTGTTTAAAAATTAAAGGTGACTGAACAGTTTCAGTGGAATATGTTTGGCACTGCCATGGTTTCCCCTGACAGCTGATGAATGTTTCCTTAAAAATGCTTTTGTCAGAAATTTGAGAGGTATAAAGAGTTTTATTTTTGTATCTAAATTAGCTGTCTTCAAAACTATACATAGAAAGATGTTTCCATCTTTTTAATAATTTTAATGAAGCGAAGTTCTCAAGTTATATATTCCTTATTTAAACTCATAGCTCCCAGCCTGTACTTCAGTGTTCAATCTGAGATACTTAGTCTTAGAAAAGGAGCTGTTAGGCCTAAACCTTTAGAGAAAATAAGGCATCTTAGAGTAGCCAGACAGTGATTGCTGCTTGTAGAAGGGGTATTGCTTGGTTTTGAGGTAAGTGTTGGGTTTTTTAATTGGGTTTCTTTGCATATGACACTCTAAAAGTAGAGAAACAAATTTCTTTTTCCAAATGTATCAGTAAACTGGGGAGAGAAGAAAAAAACAAAACGAAAGAAGAAAGTAGCATGTGCATCACATGAAAGGAAGCAAAGCTTTGAGGTCAAAATTACTTGTCTGATGATGAGACAGGAAAGCTGCGAGAGAGCAAAGACCCAAGATGGCTCTCGAGCCTGAGGTTCTCCTCTCGTCTCTGGGCTCCTTCTGAAATCTCTGTGGAGCAGCAGACCTGGCCAGAGCCAGCACAGCAGGAACAGAGGTGAATCCTCAGCTTCTTTCCATGAGTTCTGTGCTCCTGCAGCCCCTAGCCCCGAGCTGCAGCCGGCCGGCTGGTGCTCAGAGGGGACGGGGCAATGCCCCCGCATCCTCCCAGAGCTGTTCCTCGAGGTCTGTGCACTTGAGGAAGGCAGAGCTGCTGGGCAGAAAGCAGGCCTGTAATTAAAGATGCGTGTTCCTAGGGACACCCACTCGGTGAGAGGGCTTGGGTTACACTCTGCCATGGCTGGGGTGCTCACGGCTGGGCTGTGCAGCCAGGGGAGTTTGTTGGAGCTCGCTGCTCTTTAAAAGAAGACTGATGAATTGGGAATCCCAGAAAAGCTGTGCCATGGCTGGTGAGCAGGGATGCAGTCCATGAGTGAGCGCTGCTCCAGCTGACAGACACGTTGTGGGGCTCGGCAGCCTCGTGGCAGAGCCACGGAGGAGAGAGCTGCAGCATTCCACAGATACTTGCTGAACGCAGAGGAGCGATGTGACAGATCTGAGTTCTTTTCCAAGTTCTGGAAAGAAGCATTCTTCCCTTTGGGAAAAGAGAGGCCTTTTTCTTCCCTTTTTCCTCAAGTTTGACTCATTCTCCTCCATTCCTGCTGCCAGCCTTTCCTGCTGCGGGCTTTGGACCACCCTTATTCTGGTCTTATTCTGCTCTCCTCTTCCCACTGCTCTTGCAGCATGTTGAAGCTGTTGCTGTGTTCCTGTCTGGTGTTTTCTGCTCAGCTCTCTCTGCTCTGAGACACAGCTCAGCTTCTCCCCAGCTCAGACACTGGTTTTAGGGGTCTACACATCCCTTAGGTCTTTGCCTGCCTGTGCTGTCTCATTTTTTCCCCCTAACACAAGTAATTTTCACTTCTCTCTGCATTCTGCTTCCATTTTTGTCAAAGTGAGAACTTCATTGACACATTTATTGTGGTTTGACTTTGATCCCTCTGTATTTGAGTGGGAGGATCCTGCTCCTTGTCTTCTGATTGCCTCAATCCCTGTAGGAAAGAACAAACCCAGTGGCAAAGTCCTTTGGATCACTGGATGGGATCACTGGGTTTCTCAGGTG
The DNA here is from genome assembly GCA_013397155.1 of Irena cyanogastra. Classification (NCBI taxonomy): domain Eukaryota; kingdom Metazoa; phylum Chordata; class Aves; order Passeriformes; family Irenidae; genus Irena; species Irena cyanogastra. The sequence continues at coordinate 169,093 of VWZV01005209.1, forward strand.
CTCTCTGGGGCTGCAGACCTGTGCAAAAGCAGAGCTCCCAGGTGTTGGAATGCCTTAATTTGGGATGGAATTTTAATGTTTGCGTGAGCGTGTTGGAGCTGTGGGTTTCTTTAAATGTGTGACCAAATCTGGTCAGACTTCCTTGAGGAGAGGAAAAGGAATTTTCCATGCAAAAGCCATCCCACATACAAATGCTAAGCCCACATCAGGGAACGTGGATGGTCTGGAGAGCTTCCAAGGAGAGGCACCAAAACCTTAAATAAAAGTGTCATTTTTCTAGCTTCATCTGGAGAGTGGCTGGAACCCTGGTGAACAGGATTTTCTGTGAAAATCAGTTTCAAGTGAAGCAGGCAGTATAGAAATAATGTTTTAAGAGTTTCTAACTTAAGTGGAAATCACAGAGTAGCTGAGGTGGGAAGGGACCTCTGGAGATCATCCAGTCCCACCTCCTGGCAAGCAGGGTCACCCAGAGCAGGGGACACAGGAACGTGTCCGGGTGGGTTTGGGATGTGTCCGGAGAGGGAGACTCCATGACGTCCTGGGCAGCTGTTCCAGCCTCTGCCACCCTCCATGGAAGTTCTTCCTCATGTGGAGGTGGATGAGCTCAACAGCTGGGCCTTTCCAGGGCTGTGGGGCAGCGCCATGGTTGGTGTATGGGATCATGGTTGGTGTATGGGATCATGGGTGGTCTGTAAGATCATGGTTGGTCTCTAGGATCGTGGTTGGTGTATGGGATCATCGTTGGTCTATGGGATCATGGGTGGTCTGTAGGATCATGGTTGGTCTCTAGGATCATGGCTGGTCTATGGGATCGTGGTTGGTCTCTAGGATCATGGTTGGTCTCTAGGATCATGGCTGGTCTATGGGATCGTGGTTGGTCTCTAGGATCATGGTTGGTCTATAGGATCATGGTTGGTCTCTAGGATCGTGGTTGGTCTATGGGATCGTGGTTGGTCTATGGGATCATGGTTGGTCTATTGGATTGTGGTTGGTCTCTAGGATCATGGTTGGTCTATAGGATCGTGGGTGGTCTATGGGATCATGGCTGGTCTGTGGGATCGTGGGTGGTCTGTGGGATCATGGTTGGTCTGTGGGATCATGGTTGGTCTATGGGATCATGGTTGGTCTATGGGATCATGGTTGGTCTATAGGATCATGGCTGGTCTATGGGATCGTGGTTGGTCTATGGGATCATGGTTGGTCTGTGGGATCGTGGTTGGTCTATGGGATCATGGCTGGTCTATGGGATCATGGCTGGTCTATGAGATCGTGGTTGGTCTGTGGGATCGTGGTTGGTCTATAGGATCATGGCTGGTCTATGGGATCGTGGTTGGTCTATAAGAGTGCCGTGCAGCTCTATAAGATCAGCCCCTGAGCTCTGGCCCAGTACTGCTGGGTCAGCCGTGAGGATTAGGAGCAGCTCCAAGGTGATTACGATGGATTGTTTGTTGTTCCAAGAGGGATTTGGGTTTTTTTCTCAACAAGCTTCGTTTGTAGCTGGGCTGAGTGTTTACATGCAGATCCTGAAATGAGGAATATTTCTCACTCTTCTCCTAAACTGCAGGGGTGAAAGGATCAGTTGTTACTGTGAGTATCTGTTGCTATATGGCCCGATTTGCACAGCTTCTTGCATAACAGTATCCCAGTGGAAAAGCCAGTGGTGGTGCTGGGAAGGGAGCCCTTGTGCAGACTGCAGGGAATGTGGCAGTAATGGAAACAATATGGAGTAAGAACGTGTTTAAAGAGTCAATTTTAAAGGCTGGGATAATTGTGCAAGAAACTTGGCTTCAGAAATGTGTAAGGGAAGGAATCTTGATGCAGCCAAATAGGCCGTGAAAAATCCATACAGCTTGCTTGGGTTTTGCAGAATCCTTGTTTAACTGTTTCTGCTGCGCTCTGTGCAGAGCTGTCCCCCCGAGGCTGGGGACAAGCCATTCCTGGCAGGTACCTGTGCTGGCCTCTATCCCAGTTAAAGGTATTTCTCTGCTTTGTTTCAGCCCTGGAATGAGGTCAGATGTAAGCTCTTCTCCATCCACAACCTCAGCAACTGCGGGACCACCTCCCAAGCTCTGCCTGGTGTGCTCCGACGAGGCCTCCGGGTGCCACTACGGTGTCCTGACGTGTGGCAGCTGCAAAGTGTTCTTCAAAAGGGCAGTGGAAGGTAGGACCTGCTTGGAGGAGTGTGCTGCTTATAAACATAAAATCCCCACGCACATCATCCATTTTCACACCCAGCATCCGTGGTTTTGCTGGAATCCTAGTGAACGTCCCATCCGTTAGGTCACTGATCTTGTCAGAGTAAATCACATTGATAATGGTGCATTATCCAAAGCGTGGATTCCATTCACGTTGATAAAATGCTCCCATTCACTCTGCGTAAAAGAATTCATTGTTGTTTCGGCTTTTGCCTCTTTCATTTTCTTTCACTGTTGTTTTTGTTCATTTGTCCCATTTTTATACAGATATTTGTCTGCGTGCAATAGATTTGTAAAGACTGTGATTTTTCAATTCAAGGTTAGTTGGTTTGTGTAGAAAACTTACAGGGAACTTGGTAAATCTGTTGTGTGTGAGGTTATTGTAGTTTTACAATTCTTCCTGTAAACAATGTTGGTGGAATTGCATCCATGTCCCTAGGTGTTATTTGCAGGGACACTGCGTACCAGGGACATGTGTGGGATTGGATCACTGAGATTTCTGTCTAGTTGTGATTAGAGAAGATCATTCTGGAAAACAGAGATGATGGAAAACTAATGTGAATAAGGACTGTGTGATTTTTGGGTGCATCAGCAGCCATTTTGTAAGGGACTAGGCTGTACCTCAGGATCTGACTTGGCTTCAGTGTCACATGCAGAAAAACTGGAGCATATTCCCCGTGTTTCTGGGAAGATGGGGATTCCTCAGGTCTGAAGAACATCATTCTTAGTTCTGGCCCTCAGGGTTTCCTGTCTTGTGCCTTCCTCGTGCAGCCCTCTCTGAACCAGGCTCTTTCTGCTGACATTTGTGCAAGCTGGGGTCACTGGAGGAGAGGGAAGGCTGTTTGACAAAGACAGCCTCCGTTCAGCCCTCAGAGGCAGCACTTTCCCCCAGTTCCTGGCTCACTGGGTGCCATGGGGAGCTCCATGGGAGGGCAGAGCCCCTCGGACGGATCAGGAAAGTCAAGTTCATCTGGTGGCTTCTGCTGATCACACAGGGGTGTTGGCTCTGTGGCAGCTGAAGTATAACGAGGCAGTATGGGCTCAAGTGCAGAGCAAATTATCATCTGTACCTTTGATTAAAACATGGTCACCAGAGATCCCTCAGAATACAGTTTATAAGGCAGCTGGACGTGTGCCATAGCCATGGGTTTGCCTGTTCTCAAGCTTAAATTAATCACAAAAGTACTGATACAGGAAGGAATCACCCCAGTGATTCCTTTTGGGTTTGACACACCATAAATCAACGGTCTCGATACTAAAAATGTAAGCAGGCTTGTGGCAATCAGTTCTCAGGGCTCACCTCTGCTTCCATTTTGACTGTGGCACAAATTATCCCACTTTTCACAGACTCCTAGAACCATTAAGGTTGGAAAAGACCTCTAAGATCATCAAGTTGAGCCTTTGATGGATCACCACCATCAGCTGGGCCACGGCGCCCACGACTGAGTACCCTGAACCCTTCCATGAGATGACATGGATGTTGGCAGGACAGCTTCCAGGATCTGTTAGTCCTAGTCTTCACTTTAAGGAACAAAAAATTGGGTTTTCTTTTACAGGCATTTTTCTTATTAGGAACACATGTAAAAAGAATTTGTTTCTGCAATATCCTTTTTATTAGTGGCTGCCAGGCACCTGTTAGTGCTCAGATCAAGCTGACTCTGCACACTCATTATCCAGCCTTTAGCCAAAGCCCTTTTTTCCACCTTTGCCTCGAGGCCTGTGCACTGTGACAGAAATAGTCACAGAAACTGGAAGTGTCAGTGTCTAGGAAGTCAATGTAAAATGCATTTTTTCAGCAAAGAGTAGAACCAGAGGAGAAGAGGAAGGGTGAAGGTGAGACAGCAGCTGTTGATTTCTGTGCAGTTCTTCAGGCAGACTTCAGGAGCCCAGGCTGGCCAGAGATGGCTTTTCCTAGTTCTGATTTGGTGGTGTTTCAGAGCCCTCGTGAGTGAGTTTCTCCAGCCCCAGCCCCGCTCAGCTCCCAGCCCTTCAGGCTGTACCAGCCTGGATCCTCACCACTCCTCCCCAGCTCCTCAACACCTCCCTCCCTGCAGACTCCCCAGCACCTCTCCCTCCTGCTCTGCTCCGAATCACCCTTGTTCATCAGCAGTTCTCATTCCATCTTCCCCAGTCCTTTGTCTGCAATTCCCAACCTTTTTCTAGGCTGCTGTGCTCACATGGGCACGGAGCTGTTGGTGCCACGGTGCGTCAGAGCCCCAGCACAGCTGCTCTGGGGATGGGGGTGGGATTGGCCAGCCTCTGAAAAATGCCCCTGTGTGCCCCAGACCCCCTGGAAACACCTGCACTGGCTCACTGCTGGGTTTAGCAGGGTGTGTGTGGAGTGTCTGGGTGTGAGCAGCAGAGAGAACCGCAGCGCGTTCCTTTGGCCCCGGCACGTCCCTGGGCAGCAGGTGGCCGTGGAGCACCAACTTCCCTTCATTTTCCCCCAAAATGGCCATGTGACAAGAGGCTTTGATGTAATGTGTCAGAAAGAAATAGTGTAGCTTGGTCCTGGAAAAGGCAGGAATAGGTGAGCAGTAAATACAAGAAACCAAGCGTCCGTGGAGAGGAAGCTCTTTGTTAGGAATAAAACGGAGCAGCTCAGGAGGATCCTCACCTGAAGTGTCTGTATTGATGTGTGAGGTTGTGGTCTCATCAAACAGCGTGGAGGGACACAGAGCTGTTGTCTCTGCCCCACTGCAGTGCTGGCACGTGGGCATCAGGTCATGTTCCGTGTGTGTTTCTGTGTGTTAGGATGCCCATGGCAACCAGAATGGTGAGTGGAGATCTGTTGTCTGAATGAATTAAACACAAAGCTGCCGCATGGGTCAGGAAGGCTCCCCTTCCCCGTGTGGAAAATGTGGGGGGATCATTCAGAAAAACATTCCTTGGAATATCAGCTTGAGACACTTCACAGGAGAAGTTTGGCCAAAGCTATAGGAATGAACTCTGCATGCCCATAATTTTCACAGCTGACTTGTAAGAAATTCCTTCTCCAAGCAGTTTTCCTGTGAGAAAACTCTTGGACTCTGTTGTTAATAACTCAGTATTTGGAAAAACTATTTGTTTCTCACAATATTGTACAGTCAGTACTTTGCTGTACAGTGTAAAAGCCCAGGCTGCAGCTTTCTGCCCTCTGGAAAAACATGCTCCTTGACCCCTGTCTGGGAGAAGGATCTGCTCTTTGGTAATACCTTTCCCTAAATAATTTACATTCAGACATTCATTCACATAAGTCATGTAATTAAGAATAGATACTTCTGTTGCCCTGCTCTAAACAGCTAAGAAATAGTTATTTTAATTTATGTATTTGTCATGTTTTCAGGCCCAGTTTTGCTCTGAATCTGCGAATCCATAAAAATGTCAGAGAATTTCATTTGTCCAGGTCAGGCTGTAAGTTACAGGAAGGTTTCATGACTGTCCAGCTGATGAAGCTGTGTCTGTGCTCTGTAGAAATGTGTACGAGTGTTTTCTCAGAATGTTTGTGCACATTATTTATGTCTCTAGTCAAACTATTTGAGAAATGGGAAACCTGCTGTAGAAGGCAGCTTTGGTAAATGCAGGGGGAAATAGTTTTAAAAATAGAAGTCGCCTGGTGTTAACAAATAGAAAATATTATTTTTACCTAAATGTGTTGGCTTTGAGATCTGAACATGAGCAATGGATTGGTGAAGTCAGGTGGGTACCGATGCTTTTGCAAGACACGCGGCGCAGCAAGGGAAGGTTTTAGGTTTTCTGTCACTGCAGGAGGGGCTGAGTGGGTCTGTGCCCTGGGGAGCTGACGTTTGTCTGTCTGTGTTTGTGCCCAGGGCAGCACAACTACCTGTGTGCCGGCAGGAACGACTGCATCATCGACAAGATCCGCAGGAAGAACTGCCCCGCCTGCCGCTACCGCAAGTGTCTGCAGGCGGGCATGAACCTGGAAGGTAACACAGCCCTGCCCTGCCCTGCCCTGCCCTGGGGGATCTGCTGGGGGATCTGCTGGGGAGCTGCTGGGGATCTGCTGGGGGCAACTGCTGGGGGATCTGCTGGGGATCTGCTGGGGGATCTGCTGGGGATCTGCTGGAGAGCTGCTGGGGAGCTGCTGAGGGATCTGCTGGGGGATCTGCTGGAGGATCTGCTGGGGGAGCTGCTGGGGGATCTGCTGGAGAGCTGCTGGGGAGCTGCTGAGGGCACCTTCAGCCTGTGCTGCCTTCTGTGGGCATTGCAGCGAGACACAGCCGGGCTCGTGCTGAAACTTCTCCTGTCTGTGCTCGCTCGCTGGCTCTGGGTGTTCAGCACAAGTGTGTCACACACACAACAGGGGCTGTTCTCCGTTCCTCTCAGTCTCGTGGCTTTTTCATGGACTGTGGGACAGCAGAACTCCTGGAGAACACCTGGAGGGAGGTGTGACACCTGTAGAGGGGTGTGCTGTCTGAGTGACCTGACTCTGAGACCGTGGAGGGCAGATGGGAGTGGGGATTGCATCTTCCAGCTGAGGAAAATTGAAGTACTTCTGTTCGTGCTGTGGATACTTCTTAAATATCTGTCCAAATTTCTCTAGAAAATGTTGGTTAAATTTAACATACCATCACATCATTGTTCTCTGCTGAGTCCTGAATGACTCGTGAGAATCTGAAGGCCACATCAACCAGAGATTTAGCAGCCGTTGTAAAATGGCATAAACCACTTTTATTAGTGTCAGCTTCATTTTATGTTTGCTATTTTTCCCAGAGCAGCAGAGATTAACGCAGCACTTACTAGTGCAGTTATCCTGGTGGTACTTGTATAATCAAAATTGTCAGATAAAATAAAAATGTCAAAGATGTATTTGTCCGCTCCAAGGATGAGCAGAATTTCATTTCAGTCAGTGCTAACATCCTTGGTGAGGTGTAAGTGATAAGTTAAAGAGATCAGTGAAGCACAGACCAGTGTCTGTGTTAGCACATCCTTCCCCTTCTGCCCCCAGCCTCCCTCAGGAGGACACAGCACCACTTTTCCTGGGTGCAGGGGACTGGATCTGCTCTTCCAGGCACAGCCCCTCCCCAGGGGAGGCTGAGATGCTGCTGCTCCCTTTGCTGAGCTGTTGTCATCATCTGTGTGCAGGATGGGAGGCTGCAGCCAAAACCTACACTAGTGGGTTCTGAAACAAATCCCTGAAGGCCATGAATGGACAGGGAGTGTCTCCCAGGAGCTGGATTTGGGTTTTGGACACTCCCAGTGGGCTGGACCTCATCCTTCAGAGGTCAGAGCAGGACAAGCCTTTTGCCTGCTCCTGGTGTCCATGGGGACAGGTCACTGCCCTGCCAGTGTGGCTGGGAGCAAGGACACGTAACAGCAGAGCCTAAAGGCAGCTTAAACAATGCCCAAGGCCACAGGTTTGTTTTGAGGTGGAAAAGAATGTGTTTTGGTTAAGGTTGATTTCTATTTTTTCCCTTCATAGTTGTTTTCAAAACATATCTGTGATATCCATGTATTTACCTGTGTGAAAAAGTGCTCCCATAGTGAGGAACATTCTCTGACAGTCAGGGTTAGTTCTCCCACTGTCAGCTCTTCCCTCCTGCAGCACTTCCAGGGTTAGTTCTCCCACTGTCAGCTCTTCCCTCCTGCAGCAGTTCCAGTGGGCACCAGTACAGCTGTGTGTGGCTCTGGAACATGGAATCAGGAAACTGTGGAAAGCTTTGGGCCGGGGAGGCTCATCCAGTGCCACCCTGCCTGCCCAGGTGGCCCCACACAGCCTGGCCCTTCTGCAGCCCAGGAGATGCAGGGGATGACATCAGGCTCTTGTCACTTCTCCACGTGCAGGCTGGAGCCCTTCCAGGGTAGTTTGTCTGAATTCTGGCTCAGGGAATCCTGGAGAATAGTGAGGTTTTGGAGGATGGGTTTTGTTGTATAAGTTGTGGGAGAAGGTGGGGAGAAGGAAGTTTTTGTGGCTGAGAGGGAAAAGGAATCGAAAAACTCAGGAGCACAAAATGGAAGAACCCAGAGAAGTGTGCAAAGTTGAAAAACACCTCGAAAACAAGGATTTTTGGGATGGATCTGAACAGATGGAGAAGTGGTCATGCAGAAAAGCAATCTGGGAGGCAGCATGAAGTGCAGAAGATATTAAAATCCAGTTTATCTTGTCTATTTTAGGGTCACAGTTCAGGAATGACTGTTGTTCAAAAGAGAATTAAATTTGCATGTTTTTTAGACAGTAATTTCTTTTTGAGAAGTCCCCAGCTGCTTCCTCAGTGCATGAACGATGGTTATAGCAAACCAGTGACTGGTCAGAAGAGATCCCAGTATCCAGCCCATCCATCCTTGGGCCCCTTGCACCCCTGACTTCCTTCTGGACTCTTTCCAGGAGCCTGCCCTGGTTTGGGCATCTCTCAGTCTCTAGTACCTCCAGTGGATTTCACTGTATTGGTAGTGGGTAGAAAACGAATTTATTTTTAAATTGATGAATTCATTCATTCATTCTATCGTGCAGTATTTTAATTTACCTGTTCCTGTCCTGAGTTAAACAGGTCAGGTCACTTTCTGGTCACTTGATAATTTTCTATTACTCTTTTTTTACCATAAAATCATTAAGGTTGGAAAAGACCTCAGGTCCATCATTCATCCCTTTGGCCCTGCATATCATCCTTTTCTGGAACTTTCATTTTTCTATTGCATTTTTTTGGGGCTTAGGGAACTGGAAAAACATCAAGCTATCAAGCTGCAGGTACCAGAGATTTACACAGCACAATGATGATATTTTGTACTCCAGCCTTTATTTCCTTGAGTTCTCATTTCCGCTCCCACTGTTAATTGGTGTTCCTTGGCACCCTTTCTCTTTGTGATGTGCTGGAAGAAAAGATTTATTGTTAGGTTTTTATGCCTGTAAAAAACCGGTCTCCTAATTTTTTTGGCATTTCATGCTGCATTTTACAGTTAAACCTGGCAATTAATTAGTTTTTTCTGCAGTCTTCACTTGGAATTTATTTCAGTTTTTTGAGGAACCTTTCGTTTTTCTCTAATTCCTTGCCCTGCTCTGCCTGCAGCGGGCTGGTTCTGGCTGCCAGTTGAGGAGGGCAGTGCCTGGTGGCCAGGGTGGTGGCAGGTCCCTCGCCCACCTGGCTCAGGTGCTCGGGCCATCTGCCCCAGGCAGGGAGGAGGAAGCCTCTGCAGCCTGGTGGATGCCAGACTGCAGGAGGTTGGGGCTTGGGGGGGTTTTGTTTGTTTTGAACAGAAAATCTTGGATGCTTTTCTCTCCATGCTGAGTTTGTCTGTGGGGATTATCTCCTGTGACATGCCCTGAGGAGCTGGCTTTAAATTAGTGGTCTTTTTATTATTTGGAAGTTAATTGCAAAGAAATACATTATCTCAACCTTTTTTTTTTTTTGTGAGGTACAACTATATATCTAAGGACTGGTAACAGCCTAATAAAAATTCTTGCATAATAATTTGTCTTATCAGATCTGTTTATTTTGATTATAATTTTATCAGGCTTTCTGAGCTGGAAATACTCCATCCAGGTGCCTGCAGGAAGCTGAAGGCATGTGCTTCTAAATTTAAGTCAGAGCAGTTAATTTGCCCTTCAGAACACAGATAATGGGGCAAAAAATTGCCAGAATATGAAAGGATTTTGAAGCAGCCATTTCAAAATTGAGACGAGAATAACAAGGAGCTCTTTGCTCCAAGGAAACAACTCTTGCTATTCCCTCACGGCAGGCTTGGCACATGTGGCCAGTCTACAAAACTTGGGGAAAATGCAGTTTATACAAGGTCCGTAGAGGATTCCTTGTCTTTGGCAGCTGGTTTCTGATGGCTCTGCTGCAGCCAGAGGGAGAAGCAGCTCCAGGAGGGGGTTTGGGGTTTGTGTGCAGACACCACGGGCTTGGTGCATTTTGGGTGCTCAGGGATTCTGAACAGGTCAGGAGGGACTTGGAATGCACGAGCACATTACGTGATGCTTTTATGGGCTACAGATTTATCTCGGAAGTTGCAGAGCAGAAATCAATTAATTAAGTGAGGCAGCCAGGGAAGGAGCTGGGCTCGTTTGGGCTCTGTTAAACGGCGAGTTCCGTGTGGCCGCCTGCATCCAGGAGAGCCAGAGCCAAGCAGGAGACTCCATTAGGGACGAGATGCTAATAAAATTGTTGCTCCAACTTTTTGTAGTTTACAGTTAACATCTCTGTGTGATGTTTTATTTATTTGGCGAATGAGTTTTATGGTTTAATTACGCAGCAGTGATTTATATGCAAGAGAGCTGGCAAGAGAAAAAGCTCCTCCTGCCCAGCATTTTAAAAAAAAACCCCTGTTTTCCCTGGCTCGAGAGATCCAGTAACTTCTTACCCATTAAATAAACTTTTTTCCTTTCTTTTGCCTAGTTTCTATGTTTGCTATTTAAAGGAACTTTTAAAGTGTGCAGTCCTGCAGATATGCCTAGTGGTGGGATCGAGCTTTGTATTTTAGGGTCAGCTTTGTATTTTAGAGGTACCTACAGAGATTACTGAACATTTTGAAGCATTGGCGTAAATGTGACTTTTTATTTAAATGTAAAGCATTATTTTCACTGGAAGTTGGCTTGGAATGAGCGTGAAATTCCTGACTTTGCAAACCAGTGCCGTGCAGGTTTCGCTGCCCTGCTGCCAGCTGTGGGGGGGAGGAGAGCGGCGTTTCCTCTGCTGTGTTTTGTCTCTGTGTGGTCATTTCCAGCCCTCACCTGTGGCTTCCCCACCTTTGCAGCTCGGAAGACGAAGAAGAAGATCAAGGGGCTGCAGCAGGGCGGCGCGGCGGGCGCGCGCGAGGCTCCGGAGGCAGCTGGCAGCAAGAGCATCGTGCCCGCCTCGCTGCCGCAGCTGACGCCCACCCTGGTGTCCCTGCTCGAGGTCATCGAGCCCGAGGTGCTCTACTCGGGCTACGACAGCTCCCTGCCCGACTCCAGCTGGAGGATCCTCTCCACGCTCAACATGCTGGGCGGCCGCCAGGTGGTCGCCGCGGTCAAGTGGGCGAAGGCAATCCCAGGTAATGCACAGACACGGGGAGTGCTGCCTGCAGCCTTCCTGGTCAGCCTGAACCTGCCTTTCTTCTTCAAAGCTCTGCAGATGAGGTGGTGGTGGTGTCGGGGCTTCTTCATGGCTCAGGTACTGCCGGAGCAGAAAAGCGGAAAAAATTGCAGATGTAAAATTTATTTACCACAAGTTAGGTCATTTTACTTGAACACTTTGACCATTGAATATTGAAATTCTTATTTAAATGGGTATTTGTTGTAAAAGTGTTACAGAGAACTATTTGTATTAGCTCTGTCTCCACCTTATATTCACAGAATCCTGGAATGGTTTGGGTTGGAAGGGACCCTAAATCCCATCCAGTGCCATCCCTGCCATGGCAGGGACACCTTCCCCTGTCCCAGGCTGCTCCAAGCCCTGTCCAGCCTGGCCTGGGGCACTGCCAGGGATCCAGGAGCAGCCACAGTTGCTCTGGGCAGTAAACAGTTATTTCTTGAACATTTTTAGCAATGAGGTTCTCTTGACTTCTGCAGCCCAGCATCACTGTGCTGGCTCGTTGCTCTGCATTCATGGATGGATCTTTCCCAGTTCCCCCTCACTGTCCAGCTCCAGGGTGGAAGTCAAGGTGTTATTTTCTCTGTTCAAGCTGACTCTTACCTGGGCAAAGAGGGAGGTTTGCTGCTATTTTGGCTCCCACCTAAAGACAGAATGAGACACGGAAGAAGTGATGTCAGATCTCAGCCTTGGACGTGACACGTGGCATCTGTCTTGGAGAGGCCAGGGCCAAGGGGAGCTGAAGATGTTCCTGCAGAACAAAGCCCGGTGTTTATCTCCCTCTCACCCCTGTCAGTGCTGTTCACTACCTGTTCTCAAAAACCCTGGCAAAAACACCTCCGTGACGCATAGGTTGCCCAAAAATAACATCACAGAACAGGTCCGCCAAAAAAAAAAAAAAAAGAAAAAAGCCTGATAATGAGATTTATGAGTCATAACTGTGTCTCTTTGAGCAGGGGAAATAAATTAACAGTGGGAAAGAAAGGCTGAAAAACTCAAATACATCTGTGTCCAGCAGAGATGTGACAGGAGAGGTTTGTGTGGGGTCTGGTTGACAGGGTGGGGCAGGTTGGGCAGTTGGACTCAGTGATCTTGGGGGACTTTTCCAGCCTCAGTGATTCTGGCATTCTGTGACAGGGCTGTTTGCACTGGGCACTGGTGCTGAATTAGCTCAGTCTGCTCTAGGAGAGGCTCACATGCACACACTTCCTTCTGGGACAGGTTTTTGGGAGACCATCTGGTATTCCCAGATCCAGATTTAGATTCCATTTTATAAAACACTTCTCTGTTCATCATCTCTGATGAGATGAGCAGAGATGTTTGTAATTAGCCAAACCCTTCAGGTTAGAGCTTATGCTCTCGATGAAAATGCCAATCTTCTCTTTAATAGCTACATTAATAGCAACTATTCTTATCATTTTTATCTCCTTTCTTTTGTTTGCTGAGGTGGTTCCTCATGAGTGTTTAATTTGTATATCCTGCTCCTGGTTGTAGCCCATCAGCCATGCTGACAGCACGCCAGCATTCCTTGCCAAACCCTTTAGCTGGGATTTCAAAATAACTTTTTCCTGGGGAGGGTTTGAGCACAGATTTCAAGGTTTGACCCAGAAAGACTGGAATGACTTTGAAACCCTTTCCTTGGAATTTAGAGGCAGTAGCTGGTCATTCCTGGTGACCCCAAAGCCAGGGGCTGTGTTTAGACCCACCAAGTTTGTTACACGTTCATCCACTGGCTCTGTCTGTTGGCACAGCTTCAGGAAGCAGCTCTTCAGATGTTATGAGCTCTTTAGATGTCAGATGCTTAATAAAAATAGATAAAATCAGCTTGTATTCAGGCTCTAATAATGGCTCCGTACGGCACGATGGTTTCTTGGTAAGTGTAGGCTGGATCTGATATGAGCTGGTGCTGCAAATCCAGAGCTGGTGGCATTTTCAGACTCTCTGAGGGACCAGTTGTCGGGTTTTACTCATTTCCTCCCTGTTCAGTGGGCTCTGCTCATGCTCCATGTGAGATTAGGAGCAGTTCATGCTGGTAACTAGTGCAGTGCTTATTTGCAGGTTCAGTGTTCAATTGTTGTTGAATAAGAACGAGATTTGGTATTAAATCATTTATTGTCTAGCAGGCTGCTCTCATGAAAAGGAGCTAACCCTGTTGTTTTTGGAAGGCAGCCCAGTGAATTACAGTGTATGTGAACTATAATTTTTGCCTTTTGTGATGTATCTGACTGACCATCAGTTCCAGATAACCACACACATTTGTACTGTGATTTTTTAATATTACATCTCTTTTACTCCCTGTAGTAGCTGTGCACTGATAACACAGCAGTTGTGCTGCTCCTAACCCTGCCCCTTTTCCAAGCCATGCAACTTTCTTCTCCTTTGTTGCTTTTTTGCAACTGACACCGTCCCCCCTCAATTTTTATTTCTCCAGGTTTCCGGAATTTGCACCTGGATGACCAAATGACCCTTCTGCAGTACTCCTGGATGTTCCTGATGGCTTTTGCTCTGGGCTGGAGATCCTACAAGCAGTCCAATGGCAGCCTGCTGTGCTTTGCTCCTGACCTGATCATTAACGAGTGAGTAGGAGCTGCCAGGGCTGGCTCTGCCTCGGGGGTGGATCTGGGGGTGCTGGATCCTCCCAGACATCCCCCAGCAGCCTCTCCCTCCCCACTTGTTTTCCTCCTGCAGCTTGCTTAGCATTTTCCACTAAGTCAAACGGAAGGTAATTGAGATATTAAGTGTATTTATATCCAGAAGTTTTTGTGGGAGGTGTTTGTGCTTTAACATTCCATATTGTGACTGTTCCTGCACCATTCACTCGAATCATTCATTTTATCAGAGCCAACACAGTCACAGCTAAAAATATGCCTGGGATGGAGAGGGAAGTTTGGCAGATTGCATAATGTTCTGTCTGTTTAGCGTATCAAAGTGGCAGTATGGCCCTGGGAGTTTGCCAGAGTGAAACATTTCTGCCTGATCTGATGAAATTAGGGCTGAAAAGACAAGGTTAAAGATGGAACAACCTGCCTGGTGTATATTCTCTTGTTGAATTTTGTTGTCAACTTTCAAGCAAAGTTGGATTTGGTGGAATGTTAGAATGTATTTTTTCTTGCACCACACATCGTTGTGCTTGTGTTTTTCCAGGTTTGTGTTGTGCAGTAATTCCGTGCTGTAGAAGAGGGGAAGAGGGAATTTGAGATTGTTGAGGTGCTTGGATCTTACTCGTGTGTCTGTTTTCTGGTTTTGATATGGAAGCAATACTTTTAGCCTGCTTTGGCACAGTTTAATATTTTTGGTCCAATTCACTTCAAAATCAGATCTCTCAAATATTTTCTGTGTTTTAAAAAAATGTAATAATTGTTGCATTTTCTGCAGGATCAGTGATTTGTATTTCACGTATATTTATTCCCTTGCTTTTTTTTTTTTCATTGTAAATATTTATCTAAGCTTTTATAAACTGCAATCATTGCCTTATAATAATTTTTTTTTTAAGAGGGCTGAGGAGGAGATGGCAGGTGAGGGCCCATCTGTGTCCTTGTGTTTATTAAAGTGCTTAGAATGTGCCCCTGGAGCAGAATAGTCTCTATGTGGTGGAATTGAAATAATTGATGTTGTCACTAAGTGCAATAACATCTGATTTGCTGTAAGTCAGAGCTCTCCTGCTGTTTTATCAGTGGGTCAGAACCACAGAGCTTCACTGGTAGGTGTTGGAACTCTTGAAAAGCCCCAGAAAGGAAAGGGTGATGCTGTTACAGCAAACAGTAATTCCCAAATTCCTTCCAGCTCCAGTTTGGTGAGTCGTAGATCAGAGTGACATTTGTTTTCAATAAAACACTGAGCTGCCTGAGAGCACTGCAGCTCCTTCCAGTGAGCTAC
This sequence comes from Irena cyanogastra, assembly GCA_013397155.1. NCBI lineage: Eukaryota > Metazoa > Chordata > Aves > Passeriformes > Irenidae > Irena > Irena cyanogastra. The sequence goes on from VWZV01005209.1 coordinate 184,172, forward strand.
AGGTTCTCCATAAAACTCTCTGGTCGTAACTTTTTATGTCTCATCCCTCAATAAAAGAGAGCCACCTCGGGGTAAAACCTGACAGAGACCAGGTGAGACACCAGGTGAGACACGAGGGCCCTGCAGCAGAGCCCTTGTGGGCAGGCAGACCAGAATAAATCCCCCTGGGTTTGGGTGATCAGCTGTGCCCCCGTGGGAGAGGGGAGGGCTGGGGCTGCACCAGCACAGAGCCATGGCCACAGAGAGGGGCAGCTGCTCCTGCCTGGTTCTCTTGGGGTTTGCAGGGGTTTAGGAAGCATTTACTCTGTTTGTGAGCTTTCAGGACTTACCTCGTGCTCAGTACAGTTCAGTGTCTTCAGCTTCACAAAGGGAATCTCCTTCTCTGAGGGGGCTCCAAGACTTGCTGGTTCAGCTGGACATAACTGCAGTTATTGATTGATTTCTTTAGGGGATTCATTAGACTTTCTTTAGCCTCATGTATCTGCTCAGGCATCTGAGCAGCATCAGTCCTTCATGCATTTATCCTTGTGCCAGCCCTGTCCAGTGTGTTCCTGTGTATTTTCTGCTACTTACATGGAGTAGCAACATCCAGTAGCTCATAGTCTGTGGTAGGAAAGAGGATTAAATTCCCTTCTTATGTTCTGAACTGGCATATTAGTCATTTGCTCAGTCTTCTCCTAAGAATTTAATATTTATTGAATATTCCACTTTTATGTCTGTACTCCCATAATTTATTTATTTTTATGGAGGTATGTCTATACTAGCTGGCAATTTTATATATATTATACGTGTTTTTATACACATACACATGAAACTTGATTCAAGCTGTTGAAAAGTTTGGCAGCTGAATAAATCTTAGGCTTTTGGCCATTATTTAGTACTTGGAAAGGGTTTAAACCTGTGATTTTGCAGTATTGTATAACTGTTTCCCCAGTTTGTGATTGAAAACATGCTCTGCTGGAGCTGGCACCGGTTCTGTCTCAGCTTTCATCCTCTGGGTACGTCACAGGGTGCCCGAAGTTACAGTGAGCACAGTGACGGTGCACAGTGGTGTTCTAGAGTGGCAGATGCCATTTAATTGCTGTCCAGCTTGAGACAGAAGTTCCTGGAAGTCCTGGGCCCCAGGATTTTGACTCTGGTTCCACGCTCGTCACTGCAGCTCCTTGCTGGGAGGAGTGAGGTCAGGCGTTTGTCCTCCTGATCTCGTGTGCCACGCAGGGTAGCTGTGCTGCTGGGTGTGAGTAGCAAAACAACAAGTGAGGTCAGTTTTGTAAGCACTGCTCTGTCAGTTCCCTTTTTCCCCGAATTTTTTCCCCAACATTCTTTTGTAACTCCTTGTGTGGAGTCAGTGTCATCTGGTTTTCAGAACAGCAGCATCTTGTTTGCTGGGGTTTGGTGCTGTGCAGCTCTGCTGAGCTGGGTAACTCAGAGCAGTGCAGACCCTGCTGTGCTTCCCTCGCCCACATGCCCATGGCTGTGCCCATGGCTGTGCCCATTGCTGTGCCTATCCCCATGTCATCCCCGTGACCATCCTGTGTCCATCCCTCTGTCCATCCCATGCCCATCTTGGGTACATCCCCCTACCTATCCCCCTGCTCATCCCTGTGTCCATCC
>VWZV01005209.1:195287-248149 GCA_013397155.1 Irena cyanogastra
CGGGGGGGCTGGGGACTGGTGCCAATCGATGCCGAAAAATGACCTCGCCATTTCCACAGGAAAAGGTAGGAAAGGAGGAAGTGCCTGGATGAACGCGGGCTGTGGGAAACGTCCTGCAGCCAAACTCCAGAGAGGGAGGACTTCAGGGACATGACTTAAGAGTGAGGTTTTATAAAGATTGTATTATTATATCCCTGCAAGTGTTCAAGGCCTGGCTGGACATTGGGGCTTGGAGCAGCCTGGTCTGGTGGAAGGTGTCCCTGCCCATGGCAGGGCGGAATAGATGAGCTTTAGGGTCCCTTCCNCAACAGATGGTGGAGTCAGGGTTTGGAACTGGATGAGCTTTAGGATCCCTTCCAGCCCAAATTCTGGGGTTCTGTGATCCCCCTGTGGGAGAACCGGTCACATAAGAGGAGAGGCTCTCTGCCCCTTGTGTCTGTTTGCCTGTATATTCATTTTTAGTCTCTGGATTTAAGGAGAAACAAAGGAAACTGTGATGTTAGAGGAAGAATCGTCCTGTACATGCTGTTCAGTTCAAACTTCACCAGTGAGACTCCGTGGTGCTGTAGTCAGCAGCGAGCAGTCCGTGTCCTGTTATCCGTAGTCCGTGTAGCAGTGGGGAGTCCCTGCACTCTGGATAAAGCAGGGAGAACTCGGCCTTGGCCCTTCAGTGCCTTATCACAAAGTGCACGGATCCGCCCGCACGGCGGGGGCAGCTCAGGACTCGCAATGGCCTTAGGGGGACACCGGGACGGGGACGGGGACGCGGGGGNTCCAGGATGGGGTTCCGTGGTCACAGACCGGGCACGCTCTGCCCTCATCCCAGCCTGCAGCCAGGGCTTGCTGAGCCATCGATGTCTCATAGGAACCAAATTTTCCGTGAAGGTCGAGGGCCTCTCCAGCCAGAGGCCTCGTGTCCGAGGGAAGGCTGGGAGTGTGTGGGAATGCCCCACCTCCAACCCCCTGCCCACAGCAGAGGCAGCGATGGGTCATTACTCTATTTTGTATATTAAACAAAAAGATATATACTGGGGACAAATCCTATATCATACCAGTGTATGGCATTATTAAAAAAAATCATTATTTTTATCACAGCAATTTTAAACAGCATTAAAAAAATTAAACCAGTGACTCCTGTTTAAAAATAAAAGTTGTAGTTTTTTATTCATGCTGAATAATTCTGTAGTAACAAGTCTGTAGTTTTCACCTACTCAGTGAAATGTTGGACTGTAAAAGCTTGTGTGGAATTGTTGAACATTTATTTTTTCATTTAAATTTGCTGTTCTGGTAATACAAAGCCACACATCTGTACAGAAGTTGCAGTAAATGTGAGCCATTTACAGCAATGCCGAATAATGGACAGAAACCATATAATAAAATTCTGCTTTTTTCATTAAATGGCTCCAAAATGCTTTTGTGGAGTTTTTGTTGTGGTCTTGGAGAGGGTTGGGTCTGGCATGGCAGGGGAGGGACTCTAAAAGTTTAAGGTCCCTTCCAACCTCAGTGCCTCTTTAATTCTGTGATTTTAAATGTATTTTGTCACTGCGGTGGTTCCCAACTGTCTGATACTCGTCAGAATGTGATAAAAGCTCCTCCCAAGGCAGGTGCCAGCTGCCCAGCATTAGTGCTAGAGGGACATAAATACACTGAAAAGCCTCCCCAGGTGAGGGCTGGGACAGAGGCCCCAAGCAGGGAGGGGTGGTGGGGGCTGAGCTGCCCTGTCCTGTGCAGAGACAGAATTGAACCCACAAAAAGGGACAAGGACTTTGGTAGATCAGCAGGGCTGAAAGGAGCCTCTCTCTGGCTGTGACGATGCTGCACTTGGGTTCAGAAAGTCTCAGCCCCGAACAGAAGATGCTGCCATGGAGCTCCTTCCCTGCCATGTGGCCGCTGGAGTTTTGGACATTTCCAACCCCTCAGTCACCGAAACTGCCGCGGTTTTCCCCCAGCACAGCTCAGCCTTCCCCCCGAGCCACAGAGCGAGGCCTGCTGTAATAAAATCTCATTTAACTGCAGCAGAAAAGGCCGAGTTCCCGGTAGGGAATGATTTCTTTGAATTGTTTGCAATTAAAACAAAGCTTACATAAATTTCCCTTTGGTAATTCCCAAGCTGGATGGCTGTGGATGGGTTTCAGAGGCAAGGCAAGAATGGATTTACGATAACCACGTTTACTCAGGCAACAGTTACAGAAAGATGCTTTAAGGAGAGCCATCAGCCACTCAGATAAAGAACTGGGGTTCATTGGCTCCAGCCTCGTGGTAAGTGCATCAAGCTCTCAGTGTGGTCATGTCCCACCCGAAATCCCCTTTGTCCTGTTCCATTTACAAAAGCATTGGTACCAGAAGCGTCTGTGGCCCAGGATCCGATTCCCTGCAGGATTTCTGCCCCTTCCCTCTGCACCTTCCCATGCTCCATGGCCCTGGGGGTGGGCTGGGACACGGGCTGCTGCCCTCCCTCACCTGCCACCTTGTTTTGCTGTTATTTGCTTTCTTGGGCTCTAGCCTCAGCTTCCAAGAAATCCGGGTGAAGCCCAGCATGTGATTGCAATTCATGATTTCTGTTGTGTTCACAATATCCCAGTAAAATGATGGCATTTCAGACTGGTTAGGAAAAGATGCCATTAAATGCCATTTTTACAGTTCTGACATTTAGATTCGAGCTTTTGAGTTCGTGTTTGCCCCCAGGATGGTCCCCAGTGGTCGGTTTGTCCCTGGCCGTGTCCCCTCTGCAGCGTGAGCTCGTGTCGAGCTCTGGGCACATGGAGCTGTTCCGTGGCAGGCACAAATTCTGGGGTTTTACAGAATAAAAGACTCCTCGGCTGTATATTACTGCTTATCCCAAAGGGGCTCCCAGATGCTCTCAGTGCTCTTGCCAAGCTTGGTGCATTTCCTTACAGGGGTTACCAAAAACTTCAATTATTGGTGAGCCTGAAAATACATTATATAAATATATTACATATAGTACATGGACATTTCAAAATAAAAAAGTGCAAATATTGGACTTGTCAAAGTCTGGCTGGAGGAGCAGCATGGAGAGGAACCATCAGAAGGGAGTTCACTGATGTCCAGTGCCTGAGCGCACAGACCAGCTGATAAAATCCAACCTGGAGCAGGGGTGGTGGCAGTAAATAGCCTTATCCAATCCATCACAGGCCTGGCACAGCTCCAGAGCATAATGAAGGATATTCTCTGAGGTCACAACAGGGAACCTTAGGTTAAACAAATAACAAGTGGAATACTTCTAATTACAGGATTGGTTGATTTGAGATCAAACCACATTAAAAGGTTGGGGCAAAACTGCTGAGGCAGCATCAGCTGCGGGCACTAATTGTGCTCCTAATGCAGGAGGATGGGGTGACACTTCCTGCTGAGTAAAGTGACCTGGTGTGCCCAGGGCTGGGCAGGGGGCTCGGGGATGTGTCCTCAAGGAGCAGAGCATGGAGGGGAAATAATCTCCAGGGACTGGACACAGGGAGCTGCATCCCTAAGGAGCTGAGAGGGGAAACGGGGGGGACAGGCAGTGACACAGGTCAGGGGGGCTGTCCCTGTCACCCTGGGCTCCTGCCTCGGCCCCAGCACACGCCTATCTGGGCTCCTGCAAGAACAAATCCAGAATTAAACCCCAGCATTTTTAATTCCGCATTTCTCTCCTACCCTTTCCTTTTTTGCCCTTTTTGGCTCGCAGGCAGAGTTCCTCCAGCTGGGCTGCAGCCCAGCCGCACGTGTTCCTACCCCAAACAAACACAGGGCTGGCCTGCGAGGCTCAAACACAGCAACTACTAAAAATAATTTTTAAAAATCCACCCAGCCCAGCCCAGCCCAACCCTTGGCAAGTCCAAGGGAGCCCGAGGGATGTGGCTCTCATGCCCTCCCCTCCTGCAGCCCCTGCCCAGGGCAAGGACAGCTCGGGGGTCCCTGCTGGGGATCTCCAGGGTCCCTGCCCCTCAGCCACTGCTTACTCCCCGGGCTGCTGGGTTTGCTGAGCATAATGGGGCTGAAACAGCTCAAAGCTGTCGGGCTAAATATATCCCCGTTGCTGGGGAAATAAATAATAAACAGCGGCTCGATGGGGATGGCGCGGAGTCATTGGCTCTGCTCGGGCTGGGGCTGCAGCGCTCCAGGTACCACACAGGGCAACAAAACCCAGCAAAAACTGGGCAAAAACAACCACCACGGTGGCTGAAAAAAAGCCCAGCCAAAACCCAAACTTGGCAAAAAATAACCAGCAGTAAAACAGAGGCAAAAGCAGCACGTGCATCTCCCAGACTCAGAAATATTTATGATAATGGCTGCAGCAAAATTAATAAGCTTTAGAAAGGAACAAAGCATCTCCAGGATCACTGGGAGTGGGAAAGGGATGGGGCTGCCCTGTCCTCATCCATGGGGCCAGCAGAGGTGGCACTGTCCCGACACGGTGTCACCGAGGTGTCACTGCAGTGCCACTGGCCGGGCTGCTGCTGGCTGAGGTAACCAGGGTCACAGGAGCTGGGGCAGCCTTGGGAAAAGCTCCTTGCTGGCTGCCAGGACAGCGGGGACACGGTGCCATCGGCTGGAAATGAGCACCACCTTTGTGTGACCGTGGAGAGGGGCTTTGGACAAGGGCTGGAGTGACAGGACATGGGGAATGGCTGCCCCTGCCAGAGGGCAGGGATGGATGGGATATGGGGCAGGAATTGTTCCCTGGGAGAGTGGGCAGGCCTGGCACAGGTTCCCAGAGCAGCTGGGGCTGCCCCTGGATCCCTGGCAGTGCCCAAGGCCAGGCTGGACAGGGCTTGGAGCAGCCTGGGACAGGGGAACGTGTCCCTGCCATGGCAGGGGTGGCACTGGATGGGATTTAAGCCCTTTCCAGCCCCCCGTGCCAGGGAGCTGCTCACCCCAGTGGTACCTTCACTGCCAGGCACATTCCAGCCCTTCTGGGGCACATCCCTGGAGCTCTCCCATCACCTGTCCCTCCTGCTCTGCCCTTCACTCTCAGGGGGCTGTAAAGGAAAGCTCTGAGCAATCTGCAGGTATTTAATTATCTGATTCCTGGGGTAAGCTGGATCCTGGGCAGGGCAGGCCTGGGGGAGCAGCTCCTGGGAAGGGATGGGGGCTGAGGGGGGCTCCCAGAGAGATGGGGACGCAGCAGGGACACAGGAAATGTCCCTGTGGAGATGGGATTGCTCCAGCTCCCCCACACTCTCCGCTCCAGACCCTGCTCTGCCATCCCCACCTAATCCAAGCCAGGCTGGTCTCCAGGGCACCCGTCTGCTGCAGACTTTTCCCCTTCCTGCCTGCGTCAGTGAGTTTAGAGCCCAGGTGTGACTTTCTAGACCCTTTGTCCAAGGTTTAGAAGCAGAATAAGCTTCATTAGCAAAGGGAGGATTTGCAATAAGTAATAGGTAGGTGCTACCTTGTGAGCTGTCAGCATCGTGCTAAATTACCTGCAAACAATCAGCTCCTCACCCAGAGAACAGAGCTTTAAATGGCTATTTCTTTAAAAACCTTTGCTTTTAATTGTTATTTCCCAAAAGCTAAAAATCTGAATTAGCCCAAATGTACAAACTATAATTGCTTTGAGGTTTCTGGTTCGTTAGGAGTATTAAACCACCACACACTCACTAACACACCTCTCCACCCTCAGGCTCTGGCTCCGTGCAGGTGAATTCCCCTTCAGCTACCCCTGATCATCCCTGTGCTCCACTGCTGCCCATGAACCAGGGCTGTGGCCTCTTCTTCAGGCAACCAGTGACAAGAGGAGATGGCCTCAAGCATCCAAGCCACCCCCAGTCCAGCTGCAAACCAAATCCAGCCACAACCGAACACTGAACCCAACCCAACTACTCCAACAACAACCCAACCCCAGCCCAAAGCCAAATCTAGCCCAACCAACACCAAACCCAGCCCAAATCTAAATCCAGCCCACCCCAACACCAAACCCAGCCCACCCCAATTAATCCAACTGCCACCAAACCCAAACCAAACTCACAGCACACTTGAGGAACATCAGCCATCGACGTGAAACCTGGCACAGCTGCACCAGGAGACTCTTCTGATGTCAGTTCCAACAGCCATCATTGCACCATCTCTTTTTTTCTTTGGTTTGATGCCCACAGTGCCCAGCCAGGGGCCGTGGGAGAGGCTCTGCCCATCGGCAGTGTCACCACCCAGCTTTCGTTTCATTCTAACTGATGACTTTAATACTAAGCACTAATGCTGTGTCAGGCTGGTTTAAAAAAGTATTTCCTATCTTTAATTTCTCTTGGAATAAACCAATGTTTACTACAGTATTAAAGCTGGCCCAAAATGGGAACATTTAGTAAGCGTTCCAGACAAGTTTTTCTTTTTGGAAAATTTTAATTAAAAAAAAATATTCCACTGGCTCTCCTGTAAGAGCAATAACTTCTGTCTCAGTTTGATTTCCTTTCCTCCAGGAGACATCTCGTAAATACATGCGTGTGTGGGACTTTTGTTCCCAGAAACTCTCTAGGTAGCACATCCAAAAACTCCCAAGTGCCTCTGAAAATGAATTTACTCCATCTCAGAGTAACTGGAGTACCCAAGGAGCCGGAGGGGGACCCTGCACTGAAAGGTTTTGTGGGGACACGGCGGGAGCAGCGCGGAGCTGGGACTCACACAGCATTGCTAAGCAGGTCCCCAAACACCCTGTCCCCAGACAAAGCCTTGTGGAGGGCTCTTGGCAGCTCTGCAATTCCCATCCATGCCCAGCCTCGCTCTGCTCCGGCAGCACCCCGGGCAGGCAGGAGGGAGCACAGGACAGCCACACACACAAACAGTGCTGACAGATGAAGTATTAAAGGGTTTTAAAATCCTTTCCTCTCCCAGCCCCAGGGAGGGGCTCTCACACACCCAGCCCAGGCAGCGCCAGCCCCGAGGTCCCAGCACCAGCCACGGCCACAGAGCGGGGCCGGGCTGGATAAAGCCTGGCCTCATCCTGAGCCAAGGCTGGATACAGCCCAGCCCCATCTGATGCCAGGGCTGGATAAAGCCTGGCCTCATCCCTGGCTTCAGGAAAGCCAAGAAACAGCACAAAAGTTGGCTATAAAATCCAAGGATGGAGATGAACCAGCGACGTGCTGGGGAAACACCGGATTTCATCCCTACAAACCTCTGCCCTCTTCATCCAACACCTCAGAGCAGAGACCACGAGGCAGTCTGGGGACTTCACCCCTGCCCAAACCATACCAGCCACGTGAGGGGCCCAGAGTGCTCCCCAAGGGGTCAGAGTGTTACGGAGAGAGTGTGATCCCATGGGAATGAGCTGTGCCACCCACCCTGGAAAGCAGGAAAAAATTTATTGCCTTTTTCCTCTTTTTTCCCCCCAAGACAAAAGCCCAGGAATTTTAATTACTGTGGACAAAAACGCGAAGAGGGCTGAAATCTCAGCTCCCTTCTCTCTAAGTGACACCATGGAGTGAGGGAGCAGCAGCTCCAGGCTGGGGGTCGGGGCTTTGGAGCCTCTCAGTGACCAGCTTCAAGTACCCTTTGCTTTTCTCCTTACAGCTCTTCTAAAAATATCAAATATAGATCTTTTCCTCATAATATTTTCAGATACTCTATTTATACATAAATCCTTTCAAAAATAAAAAGTGACACACAGAGCAATTCAGTCATTCAGAGTCTTTAAAACTGTTACAAAAAGCCATGACATCCAGCCCCAGCGCCACGGCCTGGGGGTTCTTTTGAGACTTTCTTTTTATAAAATATGATTCCAGCTCTCAAAATCCCGGCTCTGCAGTCGAACAGGGCTTCTTCTCCCACCCTCCCCCTTCAAAAGGACCTGGACTGATGAGGGGTTTGCACACTCGCCCTTGTGGGGTGTCCGTGGAGGCAGAGCCGGGCCGGCGCAGTCCGAGGGCTCGTCCTGGCTCTCCACAGCCCCATCTCGGCCACACCAACAGCAAATGCCTCACAAGGATGGAAATAATTCACCTGGCACAACCAGCACTGCACAGACTTGGCACGGACGAGGCTGCAAGCACGGGGAGGCCCGGAGAACAACGCTGGAGAGAGGCGGAGCAGCTCCAGCAGGGCCGGGGCTCTGAGGGAGCACGGCTGTGTCTGTACAGGGGGCTGGGGAGGGGAGGAACCAAACAGCCACACAGCAGGAGCGGGGTTTGTCTGGGGCTGCAGCACGGGCTGCTGGCCTCGCACACACCCAGGGTCACCCACAAAACCAAAATCCTGGAAATAAAAAAGAAGAGTTGGAGAGGGTTGGTCCAAAACATCCTCTCTCCTCCGAGCAGGTGCCTGCCGAGCCTTGCCAGCCCTGGGCCCTGCAGAGCCACCGGGGCTTGCTCTCGCCTGCAAGAGCCTGGCACCAGGAGGGGACACCTTCCCCTGCCCCCACAACTCGGGGTGCTCCCTGGCAGCTCCGAGAGCCGTGCTTGGGGCACCAGGGAAGCACAGGGAAGGCTCTGGGAGCACAGGACTCCTCCTGGGTGGGACCCTGAGCCGGGGAATGTCCCTCTGCAGGGAGTCCCCCTGGGGAGCTCCGGCCATTCCCAGTCTTCAGCTCGGCCCCTGGGAGCACTCGGCTGGTTTTCCATCGCTGGGATGTGGGCTGGAAGCACCTCGGGGCTGGGGAGTCTCTCCATCTCGCCATCTCACTCCCCTGCTGGGCTGCGGGAGGAGAGGCAGCGTCCGATCCACACAAACACCCAGCGGCGGGCACAGGGGCGTCCTCACCCCGGTCACACGGTGGCAAAGGGCACGGGGGCCTGCAGGACTCGCCATGGATACCATGGAACGCTCAGCAGCGGCACTGTGCACCCCGCAGTTATAGGAACTCCACGTAGTTCTCGGGGATCAGGCCTGTCTTGCCGTTGAGGGTCCCTTCCAGCCAGCCGGGCTCCTGGGATGGGTGAACTGCAGAGACAGGGGAAGGGCACGTCAGACCTTGCATTTGTGCTCGTTTCCAAGAAAGGAAATGAACAGAGTTAAAGATGATCTTCAAGGTCCCTTCCGACCCAAACTATTCTGTGATTCTGTGAGCACACCAAGGGGCTCGGACAGCTCGAGTGCTCTGTCCCTGCCTGCTCCTCGTGGGACTCCCTGGCCTTTCCTTCACCAAGTGAGCTGCAGGCTCTAAATACTCCCTGGGCCTGCTGGGCTGAGGGAAGTGAAGTATTTGGGATAAAAACAGGGGCTCAAAACTTCCTCCGGATTTGAGCTAAAATCTCTTGGAAGTTGGAGAGAACGTGGTTAACTCCATCACAGGGTAACTCTGCACATCCCAGCTTGGCCTGGGCCCAGGCTAGGAGGGAAATTGCATTAGGGAACAATCCCAGCGGGAAAGCAAACCCTGCAACCTGATTGTGTGCAACCAGAAACCTGATCAGTGCTCAAAAGCCTTTCTTTATTCAATCAACTCCCAAAAATTTGCTGATTTTGCAGGAGCCAGGCCAGGGCTACGCCTGCAGGCAGAGGAATATCCCCCCTCCCACAATAATGGTGGGAAGCTGGTGTTCCAGAGCTCCTGGAGCTCCCTGGGCTCCTGTGCCTCTGCAGCTCTGGGCTCTCTCCCTCACTCCGTGCCTGGGGCCAGTTGAACTGCAGCTCTCAAAGTGCCACTGCTGCCCACGTGGCTGCTGCTCCCTGTGGAGCCCCAAACCCCAGCTGGAAACCAAACCCCTAACCCTAACCTGCTGCCCAGCCACGTGCAGCCCCACAGAAGCTCAGAGTCAAACTAGAACCTGGCTCCACGTATAGCCAAGACCCCTTTGCCTTCTCTGGGGTTTGGAAAGCCCCATGATCACAGCAAGGCTCCCACCAAGCCAGGCTGGTTCTACCTCACGTCCTCCAGCCAACGTGAGCCCCGGCTGTGCTGCTGAGTGACTGGAACACGCTGTGTACTTTTTCCCCTGAATAATCCATTGATTTTTATCAGCAAACATAATGTATTTAATTCAAACTTGTTCCCCTCCTAGCTGCTCTGATTCCCATGGGCCCTCAGAGGGGAGACCATGTTTATTTATAAGATGACTATGGAGCTGCTTCAGAGGAGGATTGTCTTTAATTCACATGTATTCATTCTCCTCCTCTTTCTGCTGTATTCGCCTCTATATCCCAGGGCAAAAACAGTGCATGTGGTAGCAGCTTCCCAAATGACAATGCTTAACATTTAAAAGCCAAGAATTACTTGGAAAGTAGTAAAAAGTCTTTTCGTTACACTGGGATTATAACTAAGCCAGAGCTGCTCAGTTCCACGGGGCACAACCTCCTGCTGCAGGAAACACCAAACCTGTGTTCATTAGCCTGCTCTCTGAGTGAGCAAAGCCCACCTGCTCCAGCGCTCCTGTCCGGAGGGAAAAACCACATGTGGCTTTCCCATCTCCTGCACAAAACATTCCAGCAACCACCCAGAGTATTTCTGGTGCTGGTACCCGGAATCTAATCTCCCCTTCACAGAAGCCCTCTGGGAATGGCAAACACCGAGGCAGGCACAGCTCACCAGGGTCTCCTTGAACTCAGAGGGGCCCGGACCCACGGGAGGGCTGTGGAGCCCAGGGGTGTGCAGGTGCCCAGGGTGTGCAGGTGCCCAGGGGTGTGCAGGTGCCCGTGGGCCAGGCAGGGAGCACAGGGTGTGCAGGTGCCCAGGGCCGTGGAGCCCAGGCTGTGCAGGAGCCCAGGGTGTGCAGGTGCCCAGGGCCGTGGAGCCCAGGCTGTGCAGGAGCCCAGGCTGTGCAGGTGCCCGTGGGCCAGGCAGGGAGCACAGGCTGGCCGTGGCCGTGCAGGACGGGCGCAGCACTCACCGTTGTCGAAGACGGTGCCGGCCGTGAAGGAGAGCTCGGAGTCGTGCTCGGCCTTGCAGGCGTAGAGCGCGCGGGCCTTGCGCAGCGGGGAGCTGCAAGAGAGGCCAGGCGTGGGCATGGAGCCACCCCCAGAGCACACCCTGCAGGGATGCTGGGGCTGCTGCTCTGCCGGGCTCCTCGGCCACGCTGCCCGGGGACCGCCAGGGAGGCACCGGCACAGGCCGAGGGCTCCTGGGGTCGGGCCGCGTTTCACCACAATGCAAACCCCGGACTGGAGCCCACGCTGCTGCCCAAACAGCACCAGCCCGAGCCAGGGGGCCCCGGGACAGCTCCAGGCTGAAATGTTCTGTATCTGAGGGGCCATCGCTGACCAGAGGTTGGCACAGAGCAAAGGTGACAGCAGGTGCTGGCAGTGACCCGCTGCCGCTGGCCCTGCCCTGCTAAACCCATCCAAGCACAGCTGCAACCACAAGGAGAATTTCACAAGGAAAAATTAGCACTTGGGGAAGGTTATTTCAAAACAGAAAACCAAGCAGGTCCGTGAAGAATTTGCTGCACTTCTTTAGAGCCTGTACCTGAAGGTAAAAAAGATTTAACAGCCATTAGATTTTGCTGGAAGTGTCAGCGTGCCCACGCTGCAGGGGAGGGAACGGGAGCAGAGAGAGCCAGGAATGGAGCAAACTGCTGGCAGAGAGTGGAAAATGAGGGACCTCAGGGCTCCTCAGGGGCAGCACAGGCACACAGAGCTGTCCCTGCACCTGGAATCCCCACCCATCCTTCCCAGCTTTGGGCTGGAGCAGGGCTGGTAGAAAGCTGGGACACTGCTAGGCTGCAATGACAGTGACAGTGCCAACCCGGCCAGGCCCTGGCCATTCGAGCAGCCGGACACATCCAGCACTGCTGCTCAGCTGTGACACGGCCAAGGGAAGTGATGAAGTGCCCTCGGGAGCTGCTGGGGTGGGGAACAAGGTCAGATCAGTGGTTTTACCCATTTTTATCTTTCTGAGGACTTGAAGCTCCCCTGAGTTCCTCAGATGAGCCCAGGGAAGCAGCAAGGCTTCACGGCAAGAGCAGCTCCCCTCCACATCAAACTCCAGAGCCAGGAGCTGGGAATGGCTTTGGCTTTGCTGCAAAGAGAGCCCCAAAACAGAGATCTCTCTTCTCCAAATTCCAGCTGCCTGACATGAGCAGCTCCCAAACACTTAAAAACCAGGATGGGCAAACAATCCTCCCACTCCAGAGGGTCCTTCACTGCCAGGGAGGCACCGCTCACACCGAGCTCCTGAGGCCATCAGGTGGAAAACAAAAGGTATTTTCAGGCTCACGGTGCACTCAGGGCACAGAGGGACCCCACGGGGCTGGCACACGGCTCAGCATGACCCACTGCTCCGGGCCTTGCTGGCAATCCTGTGCTGGTTCCTCTGCAGCTCCAGGAACGATTTGCTCCAGCGATGCCCAAGGACCTTCAGCCTGGGCACAGAGCAGCCTGTGCTACCCCATGCCTGTCACCCTCCTGGCATCCCATATGAGGCCATGGCCAGAAAACAAGGGATGGCAGAGCTTTCCAAAGGCTCTTTACACCTTGCAGTACACTTCTTACCTGTTGCAGAGCGGAGCAAAGCCAGCGCAGGAGCTGAGCTGAGCTCAGCTGAGCTGAGCTGAGCCCAGCAGTGACACCGAGCACAGCTCCCGCTCCCCTCACCCAGGGGCTGTGGGCTCCAGCCAGGGCTCGGGGTGTTCCAAGGGGCTCTCCTGGGGCAGGAGGGTTTGAAAGCTCCCCTCTTGCTGAGTGCAGACAGCTGTGTTGGGAGGGTTCAAGCAGGATGCCAAGGGAAAGGGAAGTGAAGTGGGGGAAACCACCGGGGAAATTCAACAGAAATAGCAAAAGCAACAAAAAGCCAAGCGAATTGTGCAACAGACCTGATGGGGGATGAGTCGCTGGACGTAGAGGAGGTGGGCATAGGACTTGATGGCGCAGAGAACATGGGCCAGGACGGTGACAGGGGTGACGTTGGGCTTGGATTCTGAGGGCTGCAAGACATAACCAGAGACCTTATCAACGTGCAACCACAGCAACAAACAGCAACCGAGAGACACAGAGACGACAGCCCATGATAGCAAGTGCCTTGGGAATATTCCGAGCGTGAGACACAGCTACAAAATGAAGTGCCAAGACCTTGGGAAGTGTTTCAAGGCTGGATCTGCATTTGTCTGGACAACAAGAGCTGGATCTTCCAATTAACCCCCACTCCATTGCCCCGTGCCTCGCACCTGGGACCCCGTGTGCCGAGGGTGTGTGCTGGCAGCACAGCCACTTACCTGCCTGGTGCTTCCCCCAGAGCTCCCAGAAATAGCTGCTGGTGTTTCTGGGTGTAAATGATGCCTGCAAGCAGCCTCCACCCCCTCTGTTTGTCACTTGTGCTGCTCATACGTTCAGTGTATAAAAACCTCATTGATTTTGTTTTCCGTGTTTTCCATCCCTTTCTCCCCTTGTGCTGACTCCTGAAGCCACAGCTGTCAAGTGGAGCTGAATCTAGTTACTGAGCTGGTAACTGCACACAGAGGTGTTTGGGTCCTTCTAAACTGTTTGATTCAGGTCATTCTCAAGTTCACCAAAAAGCAATTATTGTACTAAAATACCAGTTTGATTAATTTACTGCTTCTCTGCTTAGCACTCATTGGTATTCCCTATCCAATTCAGATTAGAAACTACATCCCTGATAAAATACCAGATTAGAAACTCCATCCCTGATAAAACACCAGAAATCTCTCTCCACAATGCAAATGTCTCTGTGAAAACAAGAGGTTTTGTAAAAGCATCATGACTTATGTTTTCTCCTTGAAAGACAGACAGTACCTCTGATCACACAGATCTGTGATGAGGTGGGGACAGGGCACAACCCCCAGGATGTTCTTATCCCTCAGCTGGGGCCTCCCGGGGTAGAGGGAAGGGATTCAGGGAATGGTGGCTCCAGAACATGTGGAGAACCTCAGCCCTGCAGGAGTTCAGACCAATGTTTAACCTTCCCCAGTGTCCTCTGGCTGCCACCACAGGGGGATATTTATGACACAGATGCTTTCCCCTTGGAAATTGGACCATCTCTGCTTAAGGCCAAACTCTTGGCTTGACTCCTTGCAGAAGCTGTGTCACTGGATTCAACAGACAGATTAATTCCCTCTGAAATTACAGGCAACACCTTTATTATGTCAGAAGATTACACACACAGAGAAATGGGATACAGCAGGGAGTGCAGCGTGACTTCACCAGAGGCTGGAAAACAGGGAATGCTGTCAGGCAGGCTACCAACGAGATCCTCAAAATGTTCTGCTAATAATCATCACTATTTAAAAACAATCCTTTAGCATTTCTATCATCAAAACTGTCCATCTTTTGAAAAATGAGTTTTCCTTAGTCTTTACCAAACCTGACAGCCACTGGTACTTACCAGATACTCCATCTATTCCCACCCTCAAACAGGAGGTGCTGCCAAGGTCACCAAGTCATCCCAAACTGCCAAAATTAACCCTTTAGGCACCAGTTCCTTCAAAGAGATGGCCTGGCAATCCCCTTCTCCAAGAGGAGCCTGGCCAGGGTGGCACTTGGAGGGGTGATGAGCTGGTGACCAAAATGTGGCTGAGCCTGTCCTGCTGAGAGTGGCCACCAACACCCACCAGCCCTCCCAGCACTGTGGCTGTGGGCAGCAGGCTCGAGGTGCAAGAGGCCATGGCACTGGGGGGTGCCAGGATGGGATGGCCACTGCGACATGGCACTGGGGGTGCCAGCATAGGATGGCCACTGTGACATGGCACTGGGGGTGCCAGCATAGGATGGCCACTGTGACATGGCACTGGGGGTGCCAGCATGGAATGGCCACTGTGACATGGCACTGGGGGTGCCAGCATGGAATGGCCACTGTGACATGGCACTCAGGGGCCAGCATGGAATGGCCACTGTGACATGGCACTTTGGGTGCCAGCATAGGATGGCCACTGTGACATGGCACTGGGGGTGCCAGCATGGAATGGCCACTGTGACATGGCACTGGGGGTGCCAGCATGGGACAGCCACTGTGACATGGCACTGGGGGGGCCAGCATGGAATGGCCACTGTGACATGGCACTCAGGGGCCAGCATGGGATGGCCACTGTGACATGGCACTGGGGGTGCCAGCATGGAATGGCCACTGTGACATGGCACTGGGGGTGCCAGCATGGGACAGCCACTGTGACATGGCACTGGGGGTGCCAGCATGGGATGGCCACTGTGACATGGCACTCAGGGGCCAGCATGGAATGGCCACTGTGACATGGCACTGGGGGTGCCAGCATGGAATGGCCACTGTGACATGGCACTCAGGGGCCAGCATGGAATGGCCACTGTGACATGGCACTTTGGGTGCCAGCATAGGATGGCCACTGTGACATGGCACTGGGGGTGCCAGCATGGAATGGCCACTGTGACATGGCACTCAGGGGCCAGCATGGAATGGCCACTGTGACATGGCACTGGGGGTGCCAGCATGGAATGGCCACTGTGACATGGCACTGCCACTGTGCCTGCTACCAACCCTGGTCCTCTCCACTACACGAAGGAAGGAAAATCCAATGGCACAGAGCTCCAGGACTAGAAACTGCTACTGCACTTTTTGAGATGAAATCATGGCAAAAGAATGCAGCTCTCATTTCTCCTCGAGTCGCTGTCATCGCTCCACAACTGCGCGGCCGCTCCGCTCATGACAGCAGGGAATGCCACCAGCAGGATTCTCAGAGATGTCAGGGAAAAAAGCCTGAAAGAACCAACACTTGGGCCAGCCTCTGCCTAACAAGTTATCACTCATTTGGAGCAGGATTTTGGTGTCTTTGGATCCTTGGTGTCACAGAAAACACTCTGTGCCCAGCAAACCCTTGGCGAGAAGGGTTCACCAATTCCAGCGTGTGCACTGGGGTGTGCAGAGCCCCCCATGCCCATCAGGCGCTCACAGGGGAGATGAACATTGTCCTGCAGTGACTGAGCTGCTCTGCAAGTCCTTCCAGAACAGTTCCTCAAGAAGAACCCATGGATAACTCAGTACCCACCTGAGCTGATCCTGGGGTATGATGGGTATGAAGGGTTCACCTCCCTCCCATGAAAAACAGGTATTTATTTTCAAGCTGCTGCTTGAGTGTCACCTTCCTGAGCTTATGTGGCTGCCAGACCCAAGTCCTGCCTCACTGGAGATGTCAGTGCACATGAGGGAACAGGCTATCCCGAGGTCTCTGGCGTTTTGGAAAACAGTTTTCTTGTAGGATCCAATTTCCTTTGTTTCTCACAAAAAGAGCAGAGGTGGTGAGAGGCTGGGGGGAAGTTCTGGCAGCTGCCTGCAGGCAGCAAATGTCAGCTGGACGGTTTTTTCCTTCTTCTTACTCGGGAGGGCTTTGCGTGGGGCTCTTCCTGTTGGGTGCACAGTGGAAACAAAACAGAGAAAATTGCTAAGAACCAAAACCATCAGGAGCAGGAAACAAAGAAATGGCTCAAATTAGAGTCTTCCAAGGTGAGAATGGACCTTTCCCCTGCAGAAGCAGCTGGAGGAACTCCACAAGTCCATAGCCCAAGGCATCCTGAGGCTCTTGCCCTTCCTGCTGGTCCAGCTGCCCCTCGGAAGCCGTGGCTGTGATCCCGCAGGGAGGGAGCAGTGCTGGGCACGGGCAGGGCAAGGGGGGCACTGTGCCACAGCACCTGCAGGGGCACCTGCACCATGTATCCATGTGTCCCTCCGGCAATCCCACTCTTCCAGCAAACATGGTACTTGGAAATGAATTTAGGAGCTAATCCTCCTCCTGCTTCCCGTGCCGGCTGTACACGCTGCCTTTCCCATGCAGATGTTTAGTTTGCTGCCCAAACGTGTGAAAAAAAGCAGTAACTCTTGTTTCAAGACTCTGCTGGAGTTGCTGGAGCTGAAAAAATTATTTTGTGATCCCCTCTCCTAACCTGCCTCTTTCATTCCTGTTCCTGCACCCAGGCTGCTCTGGCGCTCCTCAGCCGGCTCAGCCCCCAGGCGTGCACAGCTCCCAGAGCCCCTCTCAGCAGGTCTCCAGACAACTGCTGCTGCTTTGATCTCCTGGCCGAGAGGACATCGGTTCCACTTCAAACATGTTTACAACTTGTTTATTTTTTGTGGAACTCGGGGCTATTTCTGCCACAGAACATCTCCCAGCTATGGATGGGCAGAGCCTGCTGATGCATTCCAGCCCTTTCATGAAATCACCTCAAGAATAAACAACAATATTCCTATTCTGACATGATCAGTACCTGACTGCAGTATTTTACTGGACCACCCAGACCTTTGCTCCCTGATCTATTCCTATAGAACAAAGCTGCAGAACATAAGGTTCTTCTCAAGGGTAACAAGAAAAAAGAAAATTACAGCTTTATGTAATGCCAGAGCACTTCAGTTCTGCTGAAACAAGGACAAGACTGCAGCTCACCAGCAGCCATGGCTCTGTTGCCTAAATGAAATGGGAGGCAGCCTGGGTTTGGGAAGCTGATGGAGCTCAAGCAGTGCTGCAGGTCCTAGCAAAGCTTGGAGTGATGGATGGGCTCTAGGAAGCAGCTCCTGGGCACTGGCAGCACCACCCCACACCTGACCCCCAGCTCACAGACCTCCAGCCTGGCAGGGCTCTTCCTGTGCTTGGTACTTTAATGCAGGAAAAATGATGTTACTCTCTGCAGTGCTACTCTCTAAGGAGTACTGCTGCTGCATGCTTGTTTGGGTGGAAAAAAATCTAGAGAAATAAGCAGTTAAAATGGCCTGTGGTCAGTATCACTTGACCAAACTGGTCCAAAAAAATCTCAAATTCTTCAGTACAGACCTCCCCCACATCTCCATTTACCAGTTCCCATCTCCATCAGCACAGATTTCAGGATCTTCTTTCCAACAACACGGAGGTGTCCCTCTGTAATCCTGATGACACCCAGCACATGCGTTCGTCTTGTCACTTTGCTGCTTGGCTGATTTCCCACGTGTGGGAATATTTCCCCGCTTCAGTCATTTCATAAACCATCCAAAAGCTTTTCCACTTGGATAAGAGAGAGCCCAGGATGAGTTCTGCTGTGGGGAGGAGAGCTGGAGCTGCTGTCCCAGTTCCCATTGAGGCACAGGCGGATGGCGCTCGGCGCTGCAGAGGGAGGAGGTGACAGGGCTGCTGTGCTGCAGAGTTCTGGCACGGAGCTCAGAGCCTGCTGCTAACGCAGGAGAGAGTCAGGGAGTAAAGTAAGCAGAGAGTCAGCAATGGATGAGTTCTCAGCATGAGCAAGCGCTGCAGGACCAGCCTGGTGCCAGCACAGGTGTCCTCTCGCCAGGTGAGCTCCAGGTGATGGGAGCATCGTGAGCTCTTGGCAGGGAACAGCATTTCAGTAACAGCTGCACAGCTTGTTTGAAACAGAGAATTACCAGCATCACCAGCAAGCTACAGACCCACCAGGGACTGCTCTCACACGGTCCCAGCACTGGGACAGACAGGGGGACACAGGGCAGGGCAGGGAACAGAGGCAGCCATGGCTCCACATGAACCAGCCTGGACAGGACATCGTCACACAATGGCCTGGGCCTGAAAGAGACCTTAAAGCCCATCCCAAAAGTGCTACCCCAAACTGCCCTGTCCCAGGCTGCTCCAAGCCCTGTCCAGCCTGGCCTTGGGCACTGCCAGGGATCCAGGGGCAGCCCCAGCTGCTCTGGGCACCTGTGCCAGGGCCTGCCCACCCTCCCAAGGAACAATTCCTTCCCAATATCTCACTCCACCTTTTGCTCAGCAGTTGCATTTTCTGCTCCATCAATACCCTCTCCCTCTCTGCCCAAAAGGCTCTTACCAGACTCAAAGTCAGGCTGGAGGGTTTTATGTTGAACCAAGTGCTTTTAAACTGTGTTCAAGCTCTTAATTATTAATAGAAAAGTTGCAATGTGGCAGCAGGGAGCCAAAGCGGCAGTTTAGGAGGGAAGTGTTGGTAAATCAGGAGCCAGTGTCTTAGTCATGGCTTCTCCATCGTGCCACAGCTTCTAACATGAGATAATGCTGCAAGGCTGGGTGCATTAGTCACCAACAAATTCTGTTTGCAATTAAGCAGAACTCAACAGCCCTCCAGAAATCTCACTCCTCTCTGGCATTCAATGCACTCCTATCTCACATCCCCCTGAAAAGAAAACTCTCCCATCTGCCACTTCAACAGCCATATGGGATCCTTGAAAAATGAAGGAAATTAAAGTCCCTGTGGGATCACAGCTCCCAGCTCAGCTGTGGGGGGTTTGGGAGGATCAAATATTTGAGCTAAACACATCCTGTGCCCCGGGCAGCCCCACGGCGCTGCCGAGCTGCCTCTGCCAGCTAAACCTGAGCTGTGTGGCTGAGGGTGACCTCCTTTGGGGAACTGGGAGCTGCAGGGAAGCTGAGGGATACAGAAGGATGCTGAGGGATACAGAAGGACGCTGTCTTTGCTGCCAGACATTGTCACTTGCCCCGGGGGAGGACAGCCCTGACCCTGCCCCAGGCTCTGGTGGCTCCAGCCCTGCAGCACCCGCCCCGTGCTGCCCCATGCCCTGGGAGCCTGGCTTTGGGTGCAAAGTGAGGGCATTTGGCCCTTATTTCCCCGAGCCGAGCCCTCCTCTGGCTGGCAGAGCTGTTCTGCTGCAGGGAGCCAGGAGGGACACCCGGGTGGCCCAAGGCAGGAGGTGGGGGATCCCCTGCTCTGCCCTCCCAGAGACCCACACCAGCCCCGGGGGAAAACAGGGCTCTGCCACCACCCAAGGAGGGCACAGATTTCGGGATGGCAGCAGCAACTCCCCCCAGGAGCTGGCACTGTCAGCTCTCCAAAGGGAAGGAGGTTCCTTTCACTTTTTAAGCTGTTTCTGGAAAGGACCAGAACAGTTATTCCCCACCGTAAAAAATTCATTCTGGCTAAGGAATATTCCCCACACAACTTGATAGGAAGCCACTTCCAGGCTCAGATCCTAACAGAAAACAGTTTCTTAGAGCCTCATTAGCACCACGGGCTCAAGCTCTCATTTTTTAGCCTGTAAATCTCCCTGCAGCACAAGGAGCCAGCACTGCCCACGGAGTGCACATGCAGTGGGAAAAACAATGGGGATTACTTGGGCCTGAGAAGGTGATTTAAGAATAATGGATGAGTAAAGCCACTGCATAATAATTTCCTGCATTTTCTTGGTTTCCCTGACTTTGTTTTGTCCATTTGGCCTCGTGCTGCTTTGCTCTGCAGCATTCTGCAAACACCAGTTACAAGAGCTGATCAGAGCATTTCACTGCAGACCCCAAAGACCACAACACTGAAACAATCCAACTCGATCATATTTATCAAAAGAAACACCCTGTTAGTTCTGTTCTTTGTTTTTACATCTTTTTTTTCACTTTAAACCACCAAACTTTGTAATAACATTTTTGCCTCAGCAGCTCTAACCAGCGAATCTCTCCTCCAGTCACAGAGCTGGGAGGTGTGAGCACCACAACCCTCCCAGTTTACTGGCCCAGCCTCAATTTCTCTGCCTGCCATCAAGCTGGACATGTAGCCTTGGAGAACCCTTCCCAGTAATCAAATACAGCGAAGATTAATACATTCAATTGACTTTTTTCTGGTTGAGTATTTTTCCACTTCTCATTCCGTGGGCTTTCCCAAATCTCCCTGTGCTGCACCCACTGCTGTGCTGTCCACCCAGCACTTCCAAGCCAACCTCCTGCTCGAGCAGGGGCTGGAAGGGACCTTAAAGCTCATCCAGTGCCACCCCTGCCATGGCAGGGACAACTTCCCCTGTCCCAGGCTGCTCCAAGCCCTGTCCAGCCTGGCCTGGGGCACTGCCAGGGATCCAGGGGCAGCCCCAGCTGCTCTGGGCACCAGGGTCTGCCCACCCTCCCAGGGAAGGATTTCTTCCCAATATCCCATCCATCCCTGCCCTCTGGCAGTGGAAGCCATTCCCACTGTCACTCCAGACCTTTGTCCAAAGTCCTTCTCCAATTCTCCTTCAGGCCCTGCCAGGAGCTCTGAGCTCTCCCTGGAGCCTTCTCTTCTCCAGGTGAGCAGCCCCAGCCGTCCCAGCCCAGCTCCAGAGCAGAGGAGCTCCCCAGAGCATGTTTGTGACAAAAGAAGGGGCCAAACCTGCCCTGCTCCTCGGGTTCCCCCAGCGTGAGCCCTGGGCGCTGTCTGGAGCAGGGAACCATTCCCAAGCCTGGCCTCCCTTCCCTCTCCCCACTCCCCGCTCAGCTCGGCACAGTCTGAGGCCAGAGGGATTTTCCTCAGCTCCACAGGTGTCACAGCTGCTGGCACTCGTGCTTTTCCAGGGGCTGGTGCAGCCAACACCAAAGGATGGGTCGGTGCTCCTCTGTGCCAGCAGCTCCCTTCCCCGTGCCCAGCCAGGACTCCTTCCCTGAGATCCCTCACTGTGCCCGGGGCACGGTGCCAGGGCGTGGGGGCAGCCAGGGGACTGGTGACAGCTCTGGTGCTGCTGACAATGTCCCAGCTTAGCACTGCCCTGTCACCGGTGTCTGCACAGCGGGATTGGGTTACGCCCAGGTGAGGGGAAAGCGGTGGCCTTACAGCTCCAGCTAATTGAGGAGATTAATTAGGCACAAGGATCTCCTTTCAGAGGAGACGCGATGTCTTTGTGAGCAGCAGCCCTGTTCTCCTGGGTCCCTTCGGGGGAATTGTCAGCCTTTTGCTGGGAAATCGGATCGTGGGGAGGGGTGGCCCCGCGGGGTGGTCCCCATCTGAACCCTGCTCACGTCCCCTGTGCCACCCCAGCTCCTGCCAGCGCTGCCAGCCGGGGCTGCCGGGCCACGGGCGAGCTCTGGGATGCTTTCAGCCCTCCCAGTGCTGTGTGCTGTGGCTGGAGCCCGGCACTGCCTCAGAAACACTCCCGGGGCTGTCAAAAGACTTTTACAAGGCAGAGTCTGGGCTACGTCTCTGGTTTTGAATTCGATCTCCCTGCAAAGAGAGGAACCAAAGAATGCACTTGGCCGTTTCTCTACTATATTTCACCTGAGGTGACATTTATAGGTGGCAGGAAGACCTAATGTACCATCATTCTGCTTCCAGCAGGCTCAATGAGAGGTTTGGCTGGGCTCACTCTTGAGATTCTGCCCAAAGGAAACTCGGCCGCCGGCTGAGCAGAGGGGCTGGGGCAGAGCTGGGCGTGGGGGCTGAGCAGGCTGGGGCAAGCAGAACAGCCCAGGACCCCAAAATCAAAGGGGGGAAGGCAGGCAGGGGAGGAGAAAGAGAAGAAGAGAGGCCTGGCCAGCAGGACGATGATCCTGAGCTCCACACAGCAGCTCAGCACGCAGAGTGCCCGTGGCTGCCCCCGGGAAGGCTTTGCTGGAGCACCCTGGATTCCTGCATCCATCCATCCCCCCAGTGACTGGGATGGATTTCAAATCCTGCTCTATTTGAAAGTAAAATTTCCATGAGCCAATATTTGTCCGAGGCAGTTTCTTTGAAGAAGATGCTGCTATGCAGTGATCCCCACATTAATTACAGGAATTGGGAAAGCAATGGAGTGCAAGGTCTCTTTTTTTTCCAAGGCTTTCCAGAAAGCTGCCTCTTAAGCATCATGTGCTGCTGAAGTTTAAGGTGCATTTTTAGAACTCTTGCAAGGAAATCTAAATTAATTCAGCTTGCAAGAAGCACCCTCAGATGTTCCCGGAGCATCACCCAAACAGAACAGTGCTCTTCAAAGGCAGAGACATCTGAGGAGTCTCCTGAGGGGCAGCACTGGGAAAAGCTGTGGTGCTGGGAGTCAGGCTGCAGGAGCTGTGGGGTGGCCTGGAGTGCAGAGCCTCTGAAGAGGCTGTTCATCTGTCCATCTGGCTGTCCATCTGGCTGTCCATCTGCAGCCACTCACACACCCCTGTGCCACCAGAGGAGCCCATGGCCAGGGCAAGGCAGAGGACTCAGAGCCAGCCCCAGCTCATTCCTGCTGGGGAAGGAGTGACGGGCTCCCGTTAGCAGAGGGCTCTCAGCCTGACAAATTACCTTTGTCTGAATGGATGAGCCCAGAGAAAATATTTTGCTATATGACCACTGGGTCACATGGGGTTGGCCACAGGGCTGGAGACTCGTTTCATGAGAATATTTGGCTTCATTTTCGAGTTCAACTTGTGGAAAGTTTCTAGACCAAGAGCCCAGCGAAAAGTGAAGGAGCTGAAGCTTTGCACAGTTGTTGTGCCAAACTCCAGGGCCCATGGAAAGCCCACCCAGCAGGAGAACAGATCCCACCTTTTCCTCCTGCGAGTCTGGAGCCTGGGGATGCTGGGGCAGGCAGGATCCCACTGCCGGGGGCTCCTCTTACCCAAACAGCCTGAAACATCCCAGCTCAGATGGAAATTCATCACCTCTCTCTGCCCTCCCCAGAGTGACCCTGCTCCTGTGGCCTACCAGCACTGCTCTTTTCCACAGATCTTAAAATACCTCATGGAGGGATACAGATGCTTAGAAAATAAATCCTGGATTATTTAAGCACAACAAGGGAAGGAATTCATAGAATCATCAGGTTGGAAAAGACCTCCAAGATCATAAAGTTCAACCTTCTATATGAAATCTGTACATATACATGTATATATAGAGATACAGATATAAATTTAAAGATTATATGGCCATCAGCAACCAAGCCTCAAGTATATTTATCTATGGAGTCTACTAAGTTTGCTGCTTGTGTTTTCCATGAGCCAGGTTTAAGGACATTTGCCAGAGCCCTGAATCACTCTGGTTTATGGAGCTTTCTCACCACAGGCATGATCTGGGACTCCCAAGCTAAAACTGCTCTAAAAGAAACAAACACACAGACACCCTCACAACAGTCTGCACCAAAAAAAAAAAATAAATAACTCACAAGATGGTTCGAATGTTATGTCATCTGGAATCGGCCAAGCAGCAGACTGGGAATTTTAGGAGCTTTTCTCAAGTACGAGGACTGGGAGATAGGCGGGTTCTGTTCTAACCTGGCAGCAATCTTTGCTCCTCCTGAGCACAAACCAATCCCTGTCTGAGACACAGAAGATGCAAACCCTGAGCAGCCATGAGGAGGTATCAAGGGGAGAGGAGGCGAAATAATCGAGAACCCTGACCCTGCCTGGAAGGCAACACTTCCAGCAGCAAAAGCCTGGCTTGAGGGCTACCCGGGGCACCTCTTGCACCAGCTCCAGCCATCCCACACGGCTGGAACCACAGATATTGGGTGTAAAACCCCCTGTCCCAGCTTAGGACCACAGCTGGGAACTGCTCTGCTCCTCTTAAAGAGCAATTTAGATAAGGCTGTTCTGGAGCTGCTCTGATTACAAGATTTTACCTAATCCCCCAAAAATGCCATTTATTGTTTGGCAGCCCAAAGATCCGCCCCTCAGGGCTGGCCTTGGCGATCCAAGCCCAGATTAGGCAGAAGACCAGAGTTTTGGGGGCTGGCCCGAGCTCTGAGTGGCTGCAGGGAGCAGGATGGAGGAGACGCCTGCCCCTAGCCCCAGTTTCCAGCGGGGGCTCCCTGCAGTCAGTGCCCAGCACTGGGGGTGCTCGGGGGCCAATCCCCCAGGGAAGGGCAGCAGGGGACACGGCAGCAGAGGAGGGTCCCCAGGGAGCCCCAGCCCTGCTCTGCTGGCCCCAGCACGCCTCTCCCAGCTCTTGGCTTGCTCCAGAGCCGCGGTGGCTCCCGGCCAGGCGGCCACAATGCACTGGAAGGAAGAAGAAACAGCTTTGTTTTGCCCAAAGCCTTGCAATTAATCAAGTTCCTATTTCCTCGCAGTTCCACGTTCCCCACCCCAAGTGCAGCGGGCAGCTCCCAGCCCTGGCACAGCCCCTGTGCCAAGCACAGGGCTTGCTTTGCAATTTCATGCGAACACAGAGGCAGACAACGAAATTAACCTGAAATAGAAACGTCTTTGCTGCAGTGGGAACCACTCAGGGCCTTAGGGTGCAGTGCAAGGTGGGAGCCTCTGGAGCAGGCTGGCAGCCCCATCCCTGCCAGCACCGTCCCCTGGGACCCCTCCTGGCACCAGCCCTCCCACCCAGGAGGAACACAAGAAATCCCAGAGTCATTTGGGCTGGAAACGACCTCCAAGAGCATCAAGTCCAAGCTGTGCCTGACCCCCACCTTGTCCCCAGCTCAGAGCACTCAGTGCCACCTCCAGCCCTTCCTTGGGCACCTCCAGGGATGGGCACTCCAAACCTCCCTGGGCAGACCCTTCCAAGGCCCGAGCACCCTTTCCATGGGGAAATTCCTCCTGATTTGGACCCCTCTGAGCACAAGGCACTGTTTTTATAGTGACACACAGCAGAACAAAACACCAGTGCATTTTCCTGGCCTCTTTCCAAATTAAAGTGGGGCTGAATATCAGGGTGGGAGGAGAACGGGTGAGAATCCAGGTTCCTCAGGGACAGGAGCACTTGATTTATGAGTAAATTTCTTAAACAGAAGTCCCAGAGATGCCATTCCAGAGGGACATTCCCAAAGTGGCTGCCGGGAAGGCAGGATGAGGGTGGGACCCGCTCCCGCGCCTCTGCACCTCTAATTGCCATTATTCTTCAGGAATATAAACAACAGGAGCCACCAAGCAGAGAGCCATGAAAGCTCAGCAGAACAAGGGCCTGGGAGCACAAGGAGAGGAACTGGAGGTCAGGCAGGTTAAGGACTCATTTCTGGCTCACCACAGCCCCTGAGATGAGGACAGATGGGCAAGCACGGCACAGCAGGCACAGCCTGCTCCCTCCTGCAGCTCTGCCCAGCTCCCCAGGAGAGGGACCAGCAGCATTTAAAGCTCTGCTTGCTTCCCCTCACGTGCTTTTGCTTCCATGTGTCCCAGCTGATAATTGTCAAAGTTACTTGCATTTTTAAGAGACCATTTTTCCAAAAAAATCCTACTCTCTCCTGTTTGATCCACTGCCCCATCCCTGGCAGTGTCCAAGGCCAGGCTGGACAGGGCTTGGAGCAACCTGGGCTAGTCGAAGGTGTCACTGCCCATGGGATGGAGGAGCTTGAAGGTCATTCCAAACTAAAGCAGTCCATGATTCTGGGATGCTGCACTTGGGTTTGGGATGGTGAGGGCCTTCAGAGCAGAGCACAGAACGGAGCAGTGGGAGGAAGGTGCAGCATCACCCCAGTCCCATAGCTCTGGTGTGCTGTCCCCTGCCTCCCTGCCCCACAGCTCCCTCCCAGCCACTTGGGGAAGTCCCTGATGGAGACAGTAATATTTGAAATTTCTCTCATTTTCAGGCATGGAAAGAGAAATATTCAATTTTAAATGCCTAATGAAGATTTATTTATGTGGGAATAACCACTCTTCCTTGGAGTAACTGGGTTATTTTTTCATGACCACTAGACCTTAGATCTGCTCCTCATTTCTTTCCATACCCACAGAGGGCAAGAAATAGCCATACTTGGTCAGTGAGAAAATGAAATTAAATGCAAATAGACGTGTACTGACTAAATCTGAGTTTCCCAAGGTTATTATTTCTCTAAATGCCAAGTCCCTGGGGTGAAGGAGGGGCAGTATCAGCCTGGGTCAGGGCTGGCAGTGTGGGGGCTCAGCCTGGCCCATGGCCCCATTCACCAGTGCCCTGGGCCTGAGGCTGAGGATGGGCACCAGCACTGGGAACACTGGCAGGCCTGGAGGCACAGATGAACACAGGAAGGGGTTAACCTGGTTCCATCTCCTTGGCTGGAACCACCCAGTGCCACCCCTGCCACAGGCAGGGACCCCTTCCACTAGCCCAGGTCACTCCAAGCCCTGTCCAGCCTGGCCTCGGAAACTCTCAGGAATGAGGCAGCCACAGCTGCTCTGGGCAGCCTGTGCCAGGTTCTGCCCACCCTCACAGGCAGCAGTTCCTCCCCAAAATCCCATCTCACCCTCCCCTATCAGCACGAAGCCATTCCCTCGTCCTTCCCCTACCTCAGCTGAAGAACACATCTCTGCCAGAACCACAGTGCTTGCTGCTTCATGCTTGGCTGTTTCTAAGGAAGATGCTTTCTGCAGGGCAGGATGGAGACACCCAACAGGATACACAAACCGAGGGGACACAGAAAGCTGCTGGGACACAGAGACCCAGCACTGCTCTGGGCACCATCCCTGCCCAGCGTTTGGTGGCCCCGGTGCCTGGGCGGCCGCAGCCACAGCGACAGCTCCTGGCACAGGACAGCAGTCCCGCTGACTCACCCAGCACAACTCCTGCCCAGAGCAGTTTTTCCATAAAAATAAACCCAGCCCTAATAAATAAATGCATTCCCATCGTAAAAGCCCGACTGGTGGCTGGGAAGGAAGAGCCTGATCCCTGCAGCAAAACAATTTCCCTCTGGATTGGAGACTGGACTGTGCTCCAGGGAAAGCACATCAGAAGGAGCCCATTTCCCTGGGGAGGGGCACAGGGGGACCAGCACCGAGGTGGAGGGAGCTCAGCCCCAGCACAGCCACTGCTGCAGCAGAGGCTGGGAAGAGGCGACACTCGCTCGCGAGGAGGATTTAGGAACTGGCAGAGCTCCTGGCAGAGCAGACCTGGGGGATACATGAGCATTTAGCAGGGAGCCAAGGGCTTTTGTAAACAGAAGCTCAAACAAACATCTCTCATTTCACAGATGGTGCTCACAATTTACAGCTGGCACATATAAAGGCCACCTTGGACACATCGGTGCTCACGGCCGCAAATGGGACACAAGAAACGCCCCAGGCCTGCAGGCCTCAACATTTGTACTCCAAAGAGCCTCCCTCTGAAATCCACGGGAGTTATTTCCACAGGAATATCAGAAGGATATTCTGAATCAGAATATCATCAGAATGACCCTACTCCTTTCCCTGCAGCTTCCCAGTTTGGGCGAGCACAGGCTCCTGATGTGCTCATGCGGCTGCCAGGAGAGAGCTCCTCCTGAACAACTCCCCTGCACAACAGCCCTGGTCCACAGCTAAACATTACAGAAAATTGTAAAGAACAATTGAAAAAACCCCAGAGTCCTGAAGCAGAGCTCAGGGATAGGAGTCACAGGACCAGCAGAGGGTTTGGCAGTGTTTGAGGGAGCACAACCCCAGGGCACCTCCAGACCCTCCCCATGGGCACAGATCCTAACTGTGGGCAGGTAATTCCAGGGGAGCAGCAGAACCCTGGCACGGCAGCACCACTGCCCCAGGCCAGGGCAGAGTGGTGGCTGCCCGAGGCTGCCTGCAAAGCCCACATTTCTCAGCTGCCTGGACAAACAGAAGTGCCTTTATGGAGACATTATTTGGGCAGCCCTGCAGAGCAGCCGGACACTGGCACCATTCAGACACCCTGCCCTGGCCCAGCCTGCAGCCACAGGGCAGGGCTGGGGACAGACCCGCTGCTGGCAGCCCTCCTCACCCTCCTCATCCTCAGTACTGCAAACCCAGTCCCACTGAGGGCAGAACCCCACCGAGCTCTCAAAAACACAGGGACAGCCCCTGCTCCTGGGCAAGCGGGGGGAGTGACATCCAAACACGCTTAGTCAGAATAAAATCAAGTTAGCTGCTTAATTTCTCATTGAAAGAGTGGATTAAAGACATTTGATTTAAATATTTGGGGTCACAGAGAATATTTGCCCTGTGGTATCAGCCCCCTTGGGATCCATACTTCAAACTTAAGCTCAGCACAGACCAAAACCCCGTTGGTTCCTGCATGTGCAGAAATTACCTCATCATCACGGGACTTGTGGAAAAGCACCAAATGCCACCAGCACTGTCAGAGCCACGAGCTGCCAGTGCTGTCCTGCTCAGCCCTGTTTCACCTCACAGAACTAAAGGCTCTGTAACTGGCACAAGCACCTGGTTCAGTGCCAGCCTGCTCACCTAATCCCTCGGGGACAGCACGGCGCCTCCGCTCCCCAGAGCCTCTCACAGCTTTAGCTGAGTTTTTCTGCTGAATTCCTTTGTAACTTCCGTTAAGAAAGAAATCATCAGGAAGAGGCAACTCTTGGAATCTGAAAAATTGTGAATTTGGCAACTAATCCTTGTAAGGTCCCAGCAAGGCCCAGGCTCACAAACCTCATTCTGATAAGACACACCATCTTTTTCCCCCTTGAAGCCATCCTGTCGTGGGTATGGGACGTGACCGACTCCAGAGCTTCAAGCAGGCATGAGACAGAGAAGCACCTTTACTCTGCATGTACCATATGTAAAGCACAGCCTTGATTTGGAGGTGTCCTACCTTTGGGTGGTCTGTCCTGCCCCCACGGCTCTCCCGCTGCAGGATGATCCCCATGGAGCAGGAGCAGCACAGGGCTGGGCATCCCAAGCCCGCTCCCGGGCACGCTGAGGAGAGGCTGCTGTGGGGCTGCTGCAGCTCAGGGTTTAGTGGCAGGAGGAGGATGATGGAAGCAGAGCAGATGGAGAAGCCGGATGAAGCCTGTGTCTGTTCCACACTTACCTTCCTGCCTGGGAGAGCCCGGCAGGGCCTGGAGCCATCCCGAATGCCGGAGTGAGAGCGGCACCTCAAACCCCAAACCCAACCCAGCCAAGGCAGCAGCGTCACCATGCCCACAGCACCTGTCCCAGCACCGGCCGTGCCCAGCCTCACTGGCACCCAGCTACCCCAGGCACGGCCCTGCTGCCCTCAGGGCATGGGGCTGCTTCCATGAGTGGGGTCTGGGGGTGTCTGGGGCCGTGGGAGGGGTGCCAAGGACGGCGTCCCTGCACCGGCAGGGAGCAGCGCTCCCGCCGCCCATCCGCGGGGATGCCAGGGCGTGCCCGGAGCTCCGGGGGAACGGGCTTCACCTCCGGGAGATCTGAGCACATCCTCACGTGGCGGGGAGGGGAGCTTCTGTGGGAAAATGCTGCGGGGCCGGGCGGCCGGCAGGAAGGAAATTCCCCCAGCGCGGTCGCCATCGCGCGAGGGCTCCGCCGCCGCAAGTTCAGGGACTGCAGAAATAACCCGGCCTCCCCAGGGAGGCACTGCTAAGGTCACTGTTTTTTCCCTTGAACTTTCCAGATGAAGGAAGCAATAGCAGAAGCGACAGCATAGATTTGGCCGGAGATCAACTGTACTGACAACAGTCACAGGATTGAACCCAGAAGAAAAGTCCTTTGTGTGTGTTGGAGTTATCACCCAATGGGCCGGGCGGCACTGGGGAGTTCTGCTCAAAAATATCCCACATGGGCAAAACCATCAGAGCTGGGACCATGGATGGCAGATGTAACCCACAGTAACTAATTCCACTGCTTAGACCGAGTTAAAAATGGACACAAATGTTTGGTGCCCGTTAAAAATTAAAATGTTAAACTGTATTCTTCAGCAGACTGCTGAGGCTGAGAATAAGCAACAACTCTGATTAAGGATTAAGGATGGAGAGTCTGTAAAACACTAATTACCATTGTACTTACAGGGAATTTGGCCTGTTGGGCTTAATTACTTCTAATTCAAGATCACTCGAGTTGAGGCTGGGCTGGGGAGCGCTGTTGGAGTTGAGGAAGCTGTTTACATTTGAAGAGACGACAGATTCCAGGCTGGAGTTGATGATGCTGTTCCTGTTCTCCTCTAAAAAACACCAAAACCCAAGAATCATCAGCTGCCACTGCGGACAAAGTGAAGAGCAAATGGCTGTGAAGGCAGCGAGCGTTCCCAGGAAAGCCAGTGCCACTGCAAACAGCGACATCTCCCCAGAGCTCAGTTAGTTCACACACACATTGCACATCAAACCACAAGAAATACCAGGTACTCTTTGGCTCTTTTGGGTTTCAGATGCAGATACATTTAAATTCACACCATTTTTAATAGGAAAATACACACTTTTCTTCAGGTATTAATATTTTACATTCCTGAAGGCATCCAAAACACCACAACCTGAAAGAAACTGAAATGCAAGCTATGTACAGGGATGGATTCGTGTCACTGAAATCAGCTCTCAACGGACAGAGTGTTTGGGTGACAGAGTAGGACAACACCTCAGAACACCCAGTTAAAATTGCTTCAGCCTCGTATTGGACACCAACCACTGCTTCTCCTTCCTAGTAAGTTCTGAAGTGGGAAAGGATGGGTCTCTGCTCCATTTTGGCTCAGCTCTTCCGAAGTGCAGAGCAGCAGCGGAGCAGAAGTTTGCCTTTGGATCTGATGGGGCAGGGGATGTGCTGGGCATGCCCCAATGCTGGGAGTGCTGCCATTGCCCTGCTGACAGCCCAGGGCTTCTCCCAGATTCCCATTTCCCTCCACCACATCTGCTGAGAGATCTCCCCACTGTTTGTGCAACTTCAGCAGTGAGCACTGACAGCATAGTGCATCTCAAAGAGCCACCACAGCACGGGCCCCCTCCTCAGCTCTGTGCCAGGCCACCCAAAATCCCATGAGCTCCTTTCCAGGAGATGCCTTTGCCATTGGAGCAGTAATTGCCCTTGTGAGAAGCAATTAGCAGCACTGATGGCAGGGAGCAGCCCTGGGCAGAGAGAGGCTGCTTCTGGGACGCTGCTCTCCTGAAAGACAGGCACCAGCTGGAAAACACGGAGTCCTACTTCAAGGATACTTCTTTCCAAAATTATTTTTCCAGTGCACAATAACATGGTCAAACTACAACCAAAAACCATGTAGTGATGGGGAATCCTTGCTCTCAATCCCTTTAAATTCCACCTCTTTTTGAGTGAGGAGAATGTGCAATATTAATTTGTACCCTGTGCACATATAAAGGGGGGTAAAAAGTGCAAGAGGAACTCCTGGGTTGTGTGAAAGGTTAATCTTGAGCATACAGCAGAAAGGAGCTGCCTGGAAAACAGCCTGGCAGGAGAGTTGTCTTGGGGTGTTGGTGCAGCTCTGCCCCCACTCCAAAGGGAAATGCCACATCAGCCAGAGGACTGTGGGTGCCCAGAGCAGAGTCCAAGGCTCCTTGTCCTGCTCCTTCTCTGGAGCTGCTGCATTTCCCAGGTACCTGGACAGAATCAGCACCTGCATGGCATGGCAGGGCTTGGTTTAGCTCAGGCTGAGCTTATGTTCCAGAGATGAGCCAAGGATGTGTGATGTTGATACACATCAACGTGTTCCTGAAACTGGATTTCCTTCATCTTCATCTGCAATGAGCCACCATGGGAACAAGCAGCACAGACATTTCTCTGTCCCTAGCTGTGCAGAAGTTCAGCCCTGAGGGCTCAGAGGGCACCAGCACCTCGGGATGAAAAAGATGATCCATGCAGAAGACAAAGAGGGAAAAGTGAAGAAAAGCAGAGCACTGACCTCCACAAATACTGACAGGCAGATGAGACAGCCAGCAGATGAAAAAATAAAGACATTAAGCTGTCTAAGGACCTAAAATCCCCAAATCCCTCTGGTTTTGTATCTGCCAGAGCCAGACTCAGGCAGCCCATGAGAGGCCACCTGTACACAGCTGGCCAGATCCAGGGACTGCCCGTGCTGAGCCCAGCCAGCCCCGAGGCCCTGAGGAGCTGACCTGAACCCCCGGAGTGTGCACTGACACCAGCTTATTATTTGCAAACTTCTGCCCGAGGCTGGAGGCTGGGAATAAGCTCCATAAGCTTGGCAGCTCAGCGTGGATTGTCCCTCTAATCTGCACAGCAGCCACGTGCCAAGAGCCAGCCCGGAGTCCCTGTCAGCCACAGAGCTGGGAGTGCCTCAGCTCAGGGGGAATGGAGATGAATGGCACAATCTGAAACTCCTGCTTCATTTCACTTCCTCCTTTTTAAAAGGCTGAAACTGTACTTTGCTTCATGTTTTTGAAAGCTCATGTGAAGGATTCTTCGCTGGAAGATTTGATTTGGTCTCACAGCTACAAGAGCAGAGCTGCCCATCAGCTCAAAAGCATTTCCAGCTCGCAGAGAAAAGAGCCTTTCACCCCCTCCCCAAACTTCCTATCTCTAGTGGGAAGTCAGGCAGGCAGAGCCACTGGAGCCTCACCAGAGCCTTTGTCTCCAGGAACCCTGATGAGCAATCCAGGGCACTTTGGTGACAGTGACCCCAGGGTCATCCCCAGAGAGGGGATGACAAAAGAACTGATAAGGAACAAAATGATGTTTCCTGTGCTGGTGACATTTGTGTCACAAGAGCTACTCCCTGGGTCAGATACAGATAAAAATGTAAATGTTTAACAACAGAATAATCACTATAATCATAGATTAATCACAATTATCTAATCTGCTCCCTGTGTTGAACATGATAATTTTTGATTTAGACACAGCTTGGTATGATGAATGCTAGTGAAAATGTTAGGAAGATATTGGACTTCGATGGACAGGTTTCAAGTGATGGAAAATCCACTGTGCACCCTGCTCC
This sequence comes from Irena cyanogastra, assembly GCA_013397155.1. NCBI lineage: Eukaryota > Metazoa > Chordata > Aves > Passeriformes > Irenidae > Irena > Irena cyanogastra. The sequence continues at coordinate 228,267 of VWZV01005209.1, forward strand.
CATTTAGAATGTTTCTAGCTTCAATTTCAACTTTCAATTTCTGGGCTTGAGCTGCTGCCTAAGCCCTTGTGCTTCACCCTGACTTAAGAGCCTTGGCCTGTCTCCAGACCCGTAAGAAAGGAAAGGAAGAAGAAAAGAAGAAGAAAGGAAACCTCACATACTTCTCATGATGTGCAGCAGGGAAGGCAAATAAAACAGTAGTGGCTTCCCAAAGACACAGGAGGTTATAGACCGTCAGGAGGTACACCAAGAAAATGTTGCCTCACATGGGAATAAATAAATGCAGAAATAAAGAAATGAGCTCAGTTCCTCTCCCAGGCACAGGGACGATGGCACAGGGAGCCCAGAGAGCCTGGAGGCTGACAAGCCACTGCTTAGTTAGCAGCAAATAAATTACTGGGGCTGAAAGTTCTCAAAAGCAGCATTTGATATTTGAGGCTTCACCGAGAGTCGTCCCACACCATTTCCAGAGCACGCTCTGGGGCCACCACTGCTTCCTCAAACCCACGCGGATCTTTCCGACGCCCTCCGAAAGGAGAGTGCCTGCTAGTTAACAGTAACTTAATCAGACAAACCCAAATGTTTTGAGAGTCAGCAAAGTCCACAGCGCCCACTCTGTGCACCCCGGGGAGCTGGCTATCCCCAGCCCTCCCCTGCTCCCTGCTCCACTTGTGCTTGTCCTGCTCACCAGGAGACTCTCCTGCTTTCTTACCAAACTGGGAGAGCTCCCTGCGTGCAGCTGGCTGGCTCCAGGAGCACATGGGCAGGAAGAACCAGAGAGCTAGGAATTGGCTTTACTCTGTAACATGAAACAACAGCCTGAGCAGACACATTTCTGCCACCCCATGAGCGGGGCTGGGGCCTTGGCTCTTTCACCCAAATATCTGGAGCATCAATTAGTGACAGAAATGGAAAGATGAGCTCCAACATTTTTAAACTGCCACGGTACGTAACCCTCAGGAAAATGCCGAACCTCCTGGCCGAGTTTTCCTGTCTGTAAAAGGCGAGGTGCCCGAGGGCATCCCGAAAGGGCCGCCCCGTGGGGACCCCGGCGGGTGGCCGCCCTCGCCACAGGTGTGGCACCCGCGTCCCGGCAGCTGATGGCAGCGATGACGGGCCCAGGAACATGAGAAGGGGACACGCAGGGGCCCGTCGGGTGGGGAGGGGACAGCAACACTTTATCCCGAGCTCAGGCAGCCTCATGTCGAGCCCCGGTTAAGGGCCTGGATGCCAGGAGAGATTCCACTGCCCACCAACGCGACAGCAGAGGAAACCGAAGCTGACCCCGTTACGGAACCGTGCCTTGCACTGACAGCAGGAAAACTGCAGGGGAAGGGCACGGGAATGACAGTCTGTCGGGCACGGTCAGGGCAAAGCGGGCGGGCTGCGAGGGCACTCACGCTTCTCGTTGGGCTGGGCCGTGTGGAAGAGCGTCAGCGGCCGCTCGCTGCACGAGGGCGGCTTCGACTCCGTGCTCTTCTTGCGGGATAACAGCAGCTGCGAGTTCGACGCCGGGGCCTCTGGCACCGTGTTAAATATCTGTTAAAAATAATAAACAAGCTGTTCTTTGGCATCACCCTGTGGAACAGGACAGCTGCCCACCTGCCTGGGCTGCACCGCTCCACAGCGCAGCCTCTGAGGAAGACATGCACTCAACAGGGCAACATTCTGGGGACAGATTCCTAAATGTCACATTTCCACTCTGTCTGCACTCCTTTTTTTTTCCACCCAAGATGTACACTGCAAGCTGTGCAGAACCCTGACACTCTGGCACTCTGCTGGCTTTTCGGGGGCGCAGGTGATGACGAGCAGGTCAGACAGACCAGCAGTGTCCCCCCCTGTGCCCCCACTGCGTGACCCCGGCGCCCACGCTCCCACGGCTGCAGACCAGCTTGGGAAAGTCTTTGCAACTTCCAGCTACAGCTGTCAGAAAACTGAGTAATCACATTTTTCTCAAGGGGATGAAATTTTAAAACTGCACGAACCCAAAGGGCAGCAGCTTTGCTGGTTGCTGATGTTTGGTTATGTATTGTTCCTTTTCTGGACCCACAGGCTCAGACAAAGGCAGTGACCCCTCCACACCAGCTCTCTCAAAGTCTCTCTCCATTGCTAGGAGTCCATTAAACCCATTCCTCAGTGTCTTTCCTGCTCTACCTGCTCCTGCCAGACAGACAACTGGCATGGCCAGGCTTTGCAACAGGAAAAGCAGATGTTGGCACAGCTCTCTGCTCAAGACAGAACTGGATGTGGACTCAGAGCCATGATCCCACCCCAGCCAGGGCAAGCTGGTTTCTACTTCTGCCTTTGCTGCTCAAATGCACAAATCTGTTACTCCTTTCCAATCAAAACCAGATTAACAAAAGATCAAAATCAGAGAACTGGCTGCATTTAGAAGAAAATGGTATTTTTTAGCACATGCAGCCAGAGAGGGATGGCCAGGACCTCAGCCTCACTGAGCCACCACTGCTCCACTGACAGACCCCAACATCCATGGCCAACAAACACAAATGCATGAGGATTCAGATCAACACTGTGGATAAAGCCAGTACTTGGATAAACCTGGATTTAGGCAGCAAAGCAGGAGCCAGCCAAGGTGTGAATCTCGCTGGATTGCTTTAGTCTTCATCTCTCTTGAAACCAAGGACAGACTCCCATTAAACAGTGGGAAGGGGGGAGAAAGAGAATTTCTGTGATGGAGACACAGCCCCGCTGACTGCCCTGGGATGACCACAAACAAGGCTGGCTACCAGCAGCCCTGGTTACACACAAGTGCAGGCCCAGAAGGAGGGGCCAGCTGCCCCTCCCTGGCACAGCCCCACCGTGGTGCCACTGGCCATGGGGACAGAGGGGGGCCTGGGACAGGGGGCTGCCACGGGCAAAGAGAGACCAATTCCTTTCCATGAACCACTGACATGAAAGAAGCAAGGGAAGCCATTACCTTCTCATGGTTTTCTATTAAAATTTCAATCACAATGTTCTGGAATTTGATGTCCATAATGGCAGCAACTGTTTCCTCTTGAGGTCGAAGCAGTGTGGGCCCAAACACCACACCCAGATTAGCAACAGTCATCAGATTCTGCTTGTGATTATCTGCAACCCTGGGAAAAAAAAGAGAAAGAAAATGCAGTAGGTGATGGAACTAATCCACAGGGAAGCCCGTCCCTGCCTCCCCTGCCTCGTGGCTGGCACAAGGCTTACAACGCTGTTTACATTTTTCACGCTCCTGGTGAGCTCCTTGAAGGCTCAGCCATGTGGAAAAGTACAAATTTAACTGTTGTGATCCTGGAGACCTTTCAGCCTCCATGAATTGACTAATCCCATAAAACCTCAACCCCACGCCAGCCACTGAGCCTCATGCTGCAAGCCACTCCCAGGAAAACATCTTGAATCATTAATGCTTAAAACCCTTCTGAAAACAAATTGTTGGACCTCTGACACATGCTGCTCTCCAGCTCAATGAGTGACCTCATATGTTCCAAAGGCCAATTCCTTCCCAGCCATTCCAGCACCAGAGGTCAGTCCCATCTGGCCCAGCGAGGCTGCTGGGAGGCCAAGATGGGGCTTTGCCCCTAAATCCCCCTGCCCCATGTGTTCCCTTCTCTGTGGCACGGGGACCCCCACAAGATGGGGACACAGGGACACCCAAGCCTTCCTCCCCACCGCCTCCATCTCTTCTAGCTCACAAGAGGGCACAGAGCAGCTCGGCAAAGTGAAGCAGCTCACGCTTTGTGGCACCCTGGTCATGGTGTTTGAGGGGTTACCCTGGAGCAGCTCCACCTGGCACCTGGTCCTAGAGGTGCAAAGTCTCAGCAGCCCCAATGGGACACGTCCTGTGCTCTGCCTCACCCCGAGGGGACACAGCAACAGGGACACAGGCAGGCTGCAGGTGCTCGGCTCTCCAGAAGCCCTGGCTGAGGTCTGGCCCTGGGCACTGCTGAGTCACACAGGGACACCTGTGTGTGCCCCTGGGCACTGCTGAGTCACAGGAGACACCTGTGTGCCCCTGGGCACTGCTGAGTCACACAGGGACACCTGTGTGCCCCTGGGCACTGCTGAGTTACAGGGGGACACTCGTGTGCCCATGGACACTGCTGAGTTACAGGGGATATCTGTGTGTGCCCCTGGGCACTGCTGAGGCACAGGGGATATCTGTGTGCCCCTGGGCACCGCTGAGTTACAGGGGATATCTGTGTGTGCCCCTGGGCACTGCTGAGTCACAGGGGATATCTGTGTGTGCCCCTGGGCACTGCTGAGGCACAGGGACACCTCTGTGTGCCCCTGGGCACTGCTGAGTCACAGGGGATATCTGTGTGTGCCCCTGGGCACTGCTGAGTCACACAGGGACACCTGTGTGCCCCTGGGCACTGCTGAGGCACAGGGGACACCTGTGTGTGCCCCTGGGCACTGCTGAGGCACAGGGGACACCTGTGTGCCCCTGGGCACTGCTGAGGCACAGGGGACACCTGTGTGTGCCCCTGGGCACTGCTGAGGCACAGGGGACACCTGTGTGCCCCTGGGCACTGCTGAGGCACAGGGGACACCTGTGTGTGCCCCTGGGCACTGCTGAGGCACAGGGGACACCTGTGTGCCCCTGGGCACTGCTGAGGCACAGGGGACACCTGTGTGTGCCCCTGGGCACTGCTGAGGCACAGGGGACACCTGTGTGCCCCTGGGCACTGCTGAGGCACAGGGGACACCTGTGTGTGCCCCTGGGCACTGCTGAGGCACAGGGGACACCTGTGTGCCCCTGGGCACTGCTGAGGCACAGGGGACACCTGTGTGTGCCCCTGGGCACTGCTGAGGCACAGGGGACACCTGTGTGCCCCTGGGCACTGCTGAGGCACAGGGGACACCTGTGTGTGCCCCTGGGCACTGCTGAGGCACAGGGGACACCTGTGTGCCCCTGGGCACTGCTGAGGCACAGGGGACACCTGTGTGCCCATGACCTGCAGTGCAGCCCTGCAGCCCTGTCTCTCTGGGAGTCTTTCTTGTGGTTTGCTCCTGACCTCTTCAACCCGGAAATGTGGTGGCTTCTGGCTGTGTGCTCACAGCCATAGCCTGAGGGGGTTTTAGTGTCTTTTCCTTCACTTTCTCTCCTGTTTCCCTGGACAAATGCAGCAGACCAGCAAACAGTGAGGCTCAGACTCGCTGGACTGACCCTAAAATTTACTGCCATGAGTTTCTACCATTGATCGTGGGGTCAAGACGCTCATGTGCAAGCTCAGCATATTTCAGCACACTGCAAGCCCAGGCTGGCTAAAGAGAAAAGATGCTTTCCATCCTTTTCCAACCAAATCTCACCTGAACCAGCAAAGAACTCATCCCTACACACAGCTCCTCAGGCAGCAGACAGGGGCCTCATCACAGGGAGGCTCAGGGACTCAGGGCTGCTGGCTTAGCTCCCCCCGACAGCAGCATCAGCCCTACTCACTGCCTGGGCAAGAAGCCTCATGCTGGTGCACATTTCATCCCTGGGGAACAAGCAGAGCTGTGCCCTCCATGGAGTCTGTGCTTGGATCCAGCCTGAGCGGGGAGGTCCTGGCCAAAGCGCTCGGGAGCTGGCAGGACCTCCCCTCTACCCGTAACTGCCCCACTGCCAGGAAGCTGAGAATATCTGAATATTTGATCACAGCCTGCGGGAATCTGCGGTGTCAGTAAACAGCTGGGGCAGACGGGCTGCCCCGAGACGGGCTCTGCCACAGGGGTGACAACCTCACCAGGGTGACAACCTCACCGGGGTGACAACCTCACCAGGATGACAACCTCACCAGGGTGACAACCTCACCGGGGTGACAACCTCACCAGAGGTGACAACCTCACCGGGGTGACAACCTCACCAGGGTGACAACCTCACCGGGGTGACAACCTCACCAGGGTGACAACCTCACCGGGGTGACGTGCTGCTCACACTGCCATCCAGCTAGGCTGGCCATCCCCATCCCTGGGCGGGCACAGAGCCTCTCCCCATCCTCATCCTCATCCTCACCACAGCCAAGAGCTGCTCATGGCCATGCCAGCACTGCTGAGCTGGGAGGGGAAACAAACTCTCCTTAGGGAGCCACAACCTCATGGAGCAGCAGGAAAGGCAGAACAAGTCTGATAAGAAACAATATACACTAACTAATACTTACACAGGGATTCAAACCTATCCCCCACTCCCACCCACATCACTCACAAATCCCAATGACATTTTTGCATGGCAAAATTTCATTTCAGACACACATTCACATGCTCCTAATTGGATATGGAAAAACGCAGCTGCAGTCCAAACGCCTTTCAAAAGCATTAATAAAATAATAATTTTAATGATCTTCTGTGGTTAGTAAAACAATGTTCATTTACAAAAAACAACTGAATTGATCTAAGTCGCACAAAATTAGGTGCCTCCATTTCTCATTACCATTACCATGTCCTACATCACTCTAATAAATTGCACTGTCATCAGCTCATTACAGGGAGGCAGCTGAGCGTGGTCCTGGCAATTATTTCAGACTGGGCTATTAATGGCTCCCCAGGCAGGACATGGTCCCACAGCACCAGCCACGGGCCTGCCCAGGGACTGCCCACTCACCCACAGGGCACTGGCCCTCACCTCCACCACCATTCCCCTCCTCAGTGTACTTTACTTTGCCTCTGGAAGCGTGGGAGCTGCTCGGCAGCTGTGCAATCTCTGGAATAAACCTCAGGGGCACATGAACTCCTGCTCTGCACCCCAGGTACTTCTGCAGCAATAGCCATCCCTGTACCAGGTCACCACAGCCATGCTCCAAAACATGATTCACCTTTCACATCCTTCAAATTCCCCATCCACTACCCACAGGATAATTCACTCTAAATTATACCTCTCCATCATCCTTTGTACTAGGAAATAATGCCGCAGTTTCTAAAGATGGGTGTTCTCAGCCCAAAGTGGGCTTAATGCCGGGGCTGCTCGGCAGGGACTGTCAGTGCCATTCCTGAGCTGCTCTTTAGAAGTTTTCCAAGCATTCACTGTATTTTCCTTTTAACCTGCTGTTTCTCTCTGGCCCTTGATGCACTCTGAGAGAACTGCACTATCATTCATTTCTATGGGTCCTTTCTCTGCTCCCCACTTTACCGGAGCCGCTTCCAGCACAGGAGAAAGCAACAACTAATGGAGGAATGTGCAGAACCTCTTCACTTCACCTCACTCCTGCTCACCGTGGGCCAGGCTATCACTGGCCCTGGGACTCTGGGCTGCTCCTTCTCCTGGCAGCACGGGCTGGTTCCCCTGGGGATCAGCGGGAGATCAGCCTGGGGATGTGGGACAGGGGAAGGCTGTGCTCAGCACAGTGAGCAGCTCCATGAAGGCCTGACCCACTTGGTGCTGACCCAGCAGGCCTGCTGAACACTGGCAGCACCCAGCCAGTGTCACTGGGACCCAGCCCTGCCATGCCCCGGGGACAGCCAGGCTGGAAGCCCAGGCCATCCCCAGGGTGTCCCTGGGCACCGCTCACTTCTCACTCCCTTCCAGCAAAACAAAGGAGAACAGCAGCAGAGTAAATCCATGTTGGGTGTTAAATTAGATTATGCCCGGGTTGCCTGGATACTGTATAATCACTGCCACGACCAAACACAATTTAATACGGGGTAATTGGTAGCCAAAGTTCAGAGCAGGGGAAGCAGGGAACAGTAAATATTCCAGTGTGGTTGGAGCTCCAGTGGGTGCCACAGGGGCTCCTGGCTCTGGTCCCACAGAACTCCTGCCTCCTGTGTCTGGAATTACTTCCTACATGTATTTTATATATGTATTTATATGTATGTATAAACTATTGTGTATTTATTTTATATATAAACATGTACTTTATATATAGAATGCATCTGAATCTCAGCCAAAAGTGCCATTATTAGTTCAAATACCTTCCCTGATTCAGAAAGAAATCCCTGAGCAAACAACCATCTGAAGGGAACAAAAGGAAAGTCTGGAGTGTTTCTATTTCCATGCCTGGGACAAACATTTGCTATCAAAGTGCTTGTTGTGGCTGGTCTAGCAAGTCCTCATAGGATAGAAAACAATGCAGCTCATTCCTCTTGCTACAGGTAAAAATCCATCCCCTGTCTGCCACCAGCAGCAGAGCTTCTGTTTAAGGTGAAAAGCCAATCACACAGAGGCCAGCAATCACCAAAATTATTTAGGCTGCTCTGGGTAGTTTGATAGAAATTAAACACCTTTGACTGTGGACATACAGAGAAGGTAAAAAGCGAGAGGGAGTAGAGGCAGCACAGTGGGTGGAGAGGTACCTGTGGCACCAGAGCCACCAGCCTTGTTCCCACAAAATATGTGCAAAGAATCATGGAATCATTTAGGTGGGAAAAGCCCTCATGGAGCCCAACTGCTCCCCCAGCACCGCCAAGGCCACCACTAAGCAACATCCAGGTGTCTCATCTACACAGTTTTAAATCCCTCCAGCAATGGTGACTCCAGCGCTTCCCCAGGCAGCCTGTGACAGAGCTGGATAACCCTTTCAAGGAAGGAATTTCCCCTAATTCCCAACCTGAACCTCCCCTTCTGCAACTTGAGGACATTTCCTCTTGTGCTGTCCCTTGTTACCCAGGAAAAGAAGCTGACTCCCACTCACTTGCCTACAACCTCCTGTCAGGGAATTGTGCAGAACCAGCAGGTCCCTCCCGAGCCACCTTTTGTCCAGGCTGAGCCCCTCTCCCAGCTCCCTCAGCTGCTCCTCAGCAGCCTTGTGCTCCAGGCCCTTCCACAGCTCCGTTCTGTCTCTGGACAGAGCTCCAGAAATGCCCCAGGGGCAGCACGGCCCCTGCCTGGGGAGGCTCAGCAGGGCTGGGCTTTGTCCAGCAGACACAGCTGGGACCCCACAGCCCCTGCCCTGGCAGCCCCACTCCCAGCCTGTGAACCTGCACCTCACTGGGAACGGACAGACAGACGGACACGGCAGCCTGAGCACACACAATTGGGGGCATTTGTCGGACACAATCTAATGAGTTCTGGGAAATGTTCCTGGCTGCATTTAGCTCATCCCTGCACATTACTGAGTTTAATTGGGCTGTGGCTGATGGGCGCACAGGTGGAGAGGGAAGAGGGGCTGGGCTGGGCTGGGCTGGGCTGGGCTGGCCACACTCAGCCTCCCCCCTCGCCAAGGGGCTGGTGGAGCCCTGTCCCCAGAGAGGGCAGCCCTGCAGCTCCCTGGGGATGACTCACTTCTCACTCAACCCCATGGTGGGTTTCCCAGCCTCGGGAATGTGTCGGATGGCCGGGAACACAGCAGGTGTTTATTGCAGGAATGTTGTGACTGGCACCCAGCACAGAGCTGGTGAAACCAGTGATGCAATTCCAGCTGCAGCAGCACCCACTGGTGTCCCAGGCAGCTAAGTCAATCAATCACACATTCCTAAATCATTCCTAAAAGGCACATGTGCATGGGAGGAGGTGACAGGGACATTGGTTTGCAGTGGCTGCTGGCAGATGGCTGTGGAGAAGGGAGCACAACCAGCTCCGCTTCATCTTGTGTTCAAAAGCCACATGGATGTGGCACCTGGGGACATGGGCTAGTGGTGGCCTTGGCAGTGCTGGGGGAATAGTTGGAGATGATGATCTTAGTGGGTTTTTCCAACTTTAAAGATTCCATGATTCCAAGACAGAGCACACATGCACAGAAACTCCACACTTCCACACTGCACCACCACCCCTTCATCCTGCCTGTTTATCCAGGCTCTGGACATGCCCATCTTCCTCAGGCTGCTCTGGATGCAGGAAGCTCTGCAAGGGCCAGAGGAATCCAGAGCAGCAGGAGCAAACTGGGCTCACTCAGCCACACTGTGGGAATTGGGAACATGGGGAATATGGACAAACGCCCTGTCTGCAGCCAGGCCGTGGGCTCACAGCTCTGCAGCTTCCCCAGCCCCACCGCCCCAGAGAGGAGAGCCAAGCCTGAGGAATGCACACGGAGGCCAGCAGATCCAGAAGGACAGATCATCAGGGAATGACAAAACCTCCCAGTGAAGACAAGGGGAAACTTGCTGAACGCAAAGCCCTTGCTGCTCTCGGGTTCCCTGCTCAGCTGGGACCAAACCTGTGCCTGCACTGATTCCCGGCGCTCTGACTTGCTCCAACAGGACTCGCCTTTTCTCCTGGGTGGATCTGGCCACAGCTGGATGCTTGGGTTCACTCCCAGGGAAAAAAAAAAGGGCTCATGTTGCACTGAGAAGACACCGAGGCCAAAAGTGAGGTTCAGTATCAGCGAGCCAGATCAGCGCGAATACCAAACGTGCTGCGACTTGCAGGGAAACACGCAGGGAGCTCAGCGCTGCCCCAGCTCAGCCTTCCCACACTGAGCCAGAGGGGTTTCCAAAGCCATCCTCTCTGGCTTTGGGCAAGCTGAGCTTGAGGGGGGATCTCAGAGCGATCCCAGCCCTGCTCACCCACCCTCAGCCCGGGGCTGAGTGCCCCCAGGCTGGCACATTCCCTGTGCCCGGCACAGCAGCACTGCAGTTTTGCACTGACACCCTGGTGAAACCCGCAGGCACGGCCAGAGCTGATGTGAAATGTCACCATGGCTTCCACCTGCACAAACACAGCCAGCAAAGGGGCCTCACCCTCAAACACCCCTGGGGACGGGGCTGGAACAGGGCCTGCCATGGCTGCAAACGTGCCACTGGCACCCCAGTGCCAGCCCCAGTGCCCCGGCAAAGCCCTGCTGCACGGGCAGGTTTTCCTTCAAAGCCAGACCTCGCTGGTGCTGTCACGCTGCAATAACAAACCCACACGGCCAGCAGGGCAAGGAGAGCCCCACGCAGCAGGTCTGGGTTTACAAGGAATCCTTTGAAAGATCTGCCGCCACGGCAAGCGCCGCGCCGGAGCCTACAACCTGCTGCATGGAAAAGAGCCAAAGTAAACGGGCTCCCAGAGAGCCTCCCGGCAGCAACAGCACTGGGGTGAGCAAGTGCAGCTCCCACGTCCCCACAGGGAACCATTCCAAGCCAGAGCCAGATCACAGGGCACATGCAGGAGGTGCCCAGTGCACAGCTCACAGCTGCGCCTTCGCATGAGTGCAGCGGCTGCAGGAAAGAGCAACAGAGGGGGATCGACCTTCTTTTCCCTTAGAGGTATTTTGGAGCTCATTCACGTCACAAATGCAAGGCTGGAGCTCATCCCTCCTAAATACCAAATTCCTAGAAGACAGTGTTGGAAGAAAGGGACTATAGGAACAAGCAGATTACAGAATTAATGATGTGAACAACAGCAGGAGAATGCTTCTCTCACATTTGCCAGTGGGACAAGGTTCTGCCCAATGATTGGAAACACCCCTCACTCTCCCAGTTCCGAGCCCCCTGCCACACACCCATGGGTTGGAACACGATGGCCTTTAAACGTCCCTCCCAACCCAACATTTCTGTGATTCTGCAGGCCAGGGATCACTCAAGCATCCTGGCAAAAACTGCAGCTCAAAGATATCTTGGCAATGGTGATTTCCAGTCTCCTTTCTTCTGCTGAAAGACTGTGTGACTAAAATCTCTCACTGGGTCTGTTCATACAGAGCAATCAAAGGATGTGCTCATGAAGACATCTCCATCCCACTCTGTCTGCGGGGACGGTGCAGACATCACCAGGGAGACTCCAATCAGTTATTGGAAATCTTTTGCTCACTCGCAATTCAATCTCTTCCCATACCCAGTTTCAGTTTCACTGTGATAAACAATCAAAAAGAATCCAGACAATTATGTGCTACCAACAACCTCTACCCAACAACACCAAGTTCTGACACAAGCCCACAAGGATTCACACTTGAGGAATGCAAAATGCCTGGTGCTGCTCCTGGAGATCCAGGAGGAGCTCGGAGAGATGTCCAACCACAGAATCTCCACAGCAAACCCAGCAGGTGCTTTGTTGCCAGCTGCTAAATCATCATGCCAGGATGGTGATGCCAGCTTTAGTCCAAGACCCCCATTATCCCATCTCCAGACTGAGTCTTGTGCAGGATGTGGGTGCAAAAGAACCTAACAAGGGACTGTAGGCTCTGGGTCACATTCCCCTCCAGCTAAAAACTGGAGAGCCTGCAGGAAATATAATGATCTTTTAGAGAAGCATGGAAGGAAAAGCTACCAGCACCCACACAGCTGCTCCAGGGACAATCCAGACAGAGGGGGTTAAAAGTTCATTTGCAGAAGCAGAACAAAACCTTTTGCTAATTTACACATTACAGGAAGCCAAGCCCAAAAAACCCAGCGAACACCTACAGGGCTTTTTGTGGTGGTTTGTAATTCTGCAGAATCTCATATTAAAAACAAAAGCAGAGGAGTGAGAGGGAGGCAGAGCTGGCAAGGGCAGGCACAGAGTCCTGCAGGGCTGTCTCGCCTCTGCGGAAGCATCACTGGCTCCTCCACCAAAACACCTCAGGGAGAGGAGAGCAAAGGGGAAACCAAAGGTGCTGCTCTTCCCCACAAGGCTCTGGTACCTCCAGCTCCAGAGCACAAATCACAGAATGGGCTGGGTTGGAAGGGACCTTAAAGCCCGACTCATTCCAACGAGGGAAAAAGGAAAAGGGGTAAAAGAGCACAGCCTGAACCTGACCCAGGACAGCCAAGGCCCAGGCAGGATTCTCCCAGCTCCTGCAAGGCAGCACGTGCCTCCAGGGAGTCTCCTTCCATGTCCCATAGGAGCACCCACATCCTCTGGGTCACTTGAACTCCAGGGCTTTGCCTGGATCCAGCACTGCCATGACCCAAAAGGAGCAGAAACAGGAACTGGGCATAAAAATGGCATTCCCAAAGGCAGCAAGGAAGGCCATTGCCTGGCCCAGCCACACCAGCTCAGAGACAGCTCCCTGTTTGCTTCTGGCAGCCGAATCAGGCGAGCAGCACACGAGAGCGGGCCATCTCAGAGGCTCCAGGGGCTAGTGGAAATTTCCAGAATGTCCTGGACAAGAATGACTTACTGGAAGCAATACATAAATCAAGCAAATGAATAGTTACCAGACAGCAGCATAAACAGCTGCCATGGGGATGAAATCAGACCTGCTGTGCCAAGAGGTGTCAGCCTCCGTGCCGGCTGCACCTTCGGGGGAAACAGGCAAAACAAGCCCAGGAAAATCCCAATCCTGGGGGAGCTGCCACCCCTGGCCCTGCACGGGTGCCTCAGCGGGGTCCTGGGGCTGCTGGGCACAGAGCAGTGTGGTGAGCACGGGGCAGAGTGGTGAGCACAGGGCAGTGTGGTGAGCACCGGGGCAGTGTGGTGAGCACCGGGGCAGTGTGGTGAGCACCGGGGCAGTGTGGTGAGCACAGGGCAGTGTGGTGAGCACTGGAGCAGTGTGGCACTGAGCAGTGTGGTGAACAGAGGCAGTGTGGTGAGCACAGGGCACCGTGGGAGCACCAGGCAGCTCCAGCAGGGCTCTGCAGGGCAGCGCAGCCCTGAGCGCGGCACCGAGTAAAACCAGCCCTGGTTGGATTTTTAGGCAGAAGACCTGGAGGAATTTTTTCTCCTTTGCCAGCAGTCCCTGGTGAGCAGCGAGCCCTCCGGAACACACCAGGCTCCATGTCCAGCCCCTGCTCATGGAGGGCTCTGCTGGATCCCCATTAGCAGCTGCCCTGCAGAGCCCATGGAAACCATCCCCCTGATAAACAGCAAACCATTTGTGCAGGAGATAACAATCGCTGTCATCTCGGTTAAAACACGTAAACTAGAAAACACTGCCACAGAAAAACCAAAGGGAACCAGCCTGGGTTGGCCAGGCCACAGCTGGGAGTGATTAGAGATAATTAATTCAGCTAAATACACGAACACTCAGCTGGGCTGCAGCCTCCTCCGTGGTCCTGACCTTGGCACAGGAGGAGTGGGTTTATGGATCAGGGGTGGTGCGGGGCAGTGCTGACCCACAGAAGGGTCTGGGAGCCCCACAGAAGGGGTATGAGCCTGGCACCATCTGTGCTGGAGAGCCTGGACTCGCTGCCACAAGAACAAAGCAAAGCTCAGGTGTCAAATTATGGCCATGCATGAAAAATAATTCCCTAAATGCCTGAAATATAATCAGAGTGAAATCCCCCTGCTCTGCACCTCCACAGCATTGACTCCTGGGTGAGAAAGTACATTACAAAAGAAGAAGGAGACAGGGATGATATTGCAGCTCCACTAACAAAAATGGCAATTTTCTGCAACCAGCTCCACTCCAGCAGCACCCCTGGCACAGCCACCACCAGGCACCTTGTTCCACTTCAACTTATTTGGCATTAAAACAAATTGGTTTAATCACAGAATCTCAGACTGGTTCAGGCTGGAAGACTAAAAGGAACAGGGATGGGGACAGCTCCTGCCCTCTGGGCCACAGTGAGCAACTGCCTGGACATATGGACATGAGGCAGAAGGCAGCACAAATGGGCTGGGAGATGCAGAAAGAGGCAGAAATCAAAATAATTTGCTATCAAAATGCTCCTCACCCTCTACCCTGTCTGTGCCTGTTCCTGAAATTTGTCCTCTCCCTCCTCTGTGGCCCCCAGCTGCCATGGGACCCACCACATGGGGAAGGACACTGCTGAACCACCTCCAAGGCACTAATCCTGTCTGATAGTGGGGTTAATAATTGCTATTTTTGAACATTTCAGCTTTCTTACCAGTTTTATTACTGTTAATAAAGAGTGCAGCTTCATCAGATGAGGAGCCCCACGTCCCTCAGCAGTGCAGCATAGCACGTACACCCCAAAAACACAGAAGTCAGAAACCAGCCAAGACAGGCTCTTTCTTTACTTGACCGACTCAGCCCAAGTTCTGGTTTTAGTGTCAGAAATCTCCGCAGCAAGACTGTGAGAAATATTTTTTTAGCTCATCTGATAAACATGCAAATCTTGATTATTCATCCGTTACTTAAAATAAAAAACCCAGACAGAAACAGACGAGACAAACCCCTCCAAGCAGTGCAGCCCAGCTTGGCAGGGCAGCCAGAGGCCCTTGGCTTTGCCCAGGTTGGCTGTGGGTGCCCTGCTCTCAGCAGCACCCAGACCCAGCTGGTCCCACCCGTCCAGAGCATCCCCCTGGGGCAGCCAGGCCTGTCCCTTCTGCAGCACAGCCCCTCCCTCCAAACATCTGCTGCAGATGTGAAGGTTTGTCTCCTTTCTGGTCTTTAATCAAACTCAGCGGCACTGCAGCCTCAAGGAGCTCTTTGAGAGAGCCATGACACAAAGCCTTGGCCATGGATCAGGACAATGCTCCTGGATCAGGGCAATGCTCCTGCATCAGAGATGCTGCTCCTGGATCAGGGCAGTGCTCCTGGATCAGGGCAGTGCTCCTGGATCAGACATGCTGCTCCCAGATCAGGACAATGCTCCTGGATCAGGGCAGTGCTCCCAGATCAGGGCAGTGCTCCTGGATCAGGGCAATGCTCCTGGATCAGGGCAGTGCTCCCAGATCAGGGCAGTGCTCCTGGATCAGAGCAATGCTCCTGGATCAGAGCAATGCTCCTGGATCAGGGCAATGCTCCTGGATCAGGGCAGTGCTCCTGGATCAGGGCAGTGCTCCTGGATCAGAGCAGTGCTCCTGGATCAGGACGTGCTCCTGGATCAGACATGCTGCTCCCAGATCAGGACAATGCTCCTGGATCAGGGCAGTGCTCCCAGATCAGGGCAGTGCTCCTGGATCAGAGCAATGCTCCTGGATCAGAGCAATGCTCCTGGATCAGAGCAATGCTCCTGGATCAGGGCAGTGCTCATGGATCAGGGCAATGCTCCTGGATCAGGGCAGTGCTCCCAGATCAGGACAATGCTCCCGGATCAGGACAATGCTCATGGATCAGGGCAGTGCTCCCAGATCAGGACAATGCTCCTGGATCAGGGCAGTGCTCCTGGATCAGGACAATGCTCATGGATCAGAACAATGCTCCTGGATCAGGACAATGCTCCTGGATCAGGACAATGCTCCTGGATCAGAACAATGCTCCTGGATCAGAGCAGGGGCTGCAGCACCAGCCCCAGAGGGATGCTGTGAGCCCATGCCTGGCTGTGCCTCTGCCCCTGCAGCCCAGGATCCCCCCAGGAACAGCACCAGGGTTGGAAAGCTCAGCAGGCTCTCGCTCCTCAGCTTCCTGCTCTTCTCTGAGATCTTTTTTTTCCTATTAAATAACACTATGAGCTGTTTCTCTTCCTGAAATAGCACACACCACCACACACAGTTTGTTTTGTTTGAATTCCTTCCCCACTAAAGCAGCACAAACCCCACTGTGAACCTGACTCCACATCCCTACTCCATCACCAGGTTTTTTCCTTTAGATGGAAAACACTGAAGCAATTCCAGATTCCCTGTACATACAAAATCACAGAATCCCAGAACAGTCTGGGTGGGAAGGGACCCAAAAACTCTTTGCCATGGACAGAGACACCTCCGACTTTCCCAGGTGCTCCAAGCCCCATCCAACCTGACCTTGGACATTTCCAGGGATCCAGGGGCAGCCACAGCTTCTCTGGGCAATCCCATCTGGGTGATGGGTGCACCTGGAACCACTGGGCCTTGGCTTCAGGCTGTAAATGCAGAGGGTTTGAAACCAACACCTAACCCAGCAATTTGGTTTCTAACAGCCTTGGAGCAGACACAAGCCCGGGCGACAAGAAAGCATCTGGAGCTGTGTTTAAGCCTACTTCAAACATCATTTGTTATTTTTTCTTTCCAACAGATAACTTGGATTCTCCCAGATCTCCTCCTAAGCAGCTATCCCGATGAAGACATTCCCCAGGTTTCCCAGCCCTGCCTCAGCCCTGCTGCTCCTGCAGCCCTGGTGCAAACGGCAAGGGCAGGTCCAACCCTGCAGCCTTGAGGCTGCCACAAACACCTGATGATGCTTTCACTTCTAAAACACTAATCAAAGGTTTCCATGGGAACTGCAGGAGCAGGAAGAAGATGGGAAATTACAGGTCAGCTCTGTCACTGAAAGAAAAAAAATTATCCCGTTCCTTCGCCCTCACAAAGTTTCAAGGTAACACAAAAATATTGATTCATCAGGGTGCAATAAAGGCAGAAAATATGCCCCAGAGTAGTCATTTGTTGTGCAAAGAAATCACTTTTAGTCTTTCAATGGCAGGTTTGCTCCGAAACCACGTGAGGAGCTTCACCTCCGCTCTGCCTGCTGGACAGCCTGGGCAGCCAAACCCATTCCAGGCCATTAAAAGCAACACAAGGTTCCCAGGAGTGCAGGGGCTCCTGGTGCTGCCAGGGGGCTGGGGCTGGCTGGGAAGCTCCTGTCCCTCATCCCTCCCTCCCCTCCTCCCACCCCACTGGCTCTCCTGGCCCTCGGCTCACTCACACGCCGGTTTCCAGCTGCCAACCAGATATGACTCAACACCACACACACACAAGGAAACTTTTCCACCACTATTAACTTTCGGAGGAAATGGAAAAAGGAGAGAAAAACACATCAGTCATAAACGTACTTTGCCAAGTGGTTCATGAGCAAGTGCAGCATCTGCCTGTTTTTCTCCGGGAGCCGATGAACGAGGCTGTGGATCTCCGACACCCTGGACTCCTGGTTCTCCAGCTCTGCATGGGGAATAGAAGATGATTTATCTCCACGTTAGGGGGTTGTTATGGGAAGAGGCCTAACGCTGTCCCTGACAGACACCCCAGGGAGCTGCTCCATCCCACACCCAGGCACTGCAGTGAGCTGAGAGCAGATGCCACGTGAGCAGCATGGTGAGCAGGGCAGGGCTGGCTGCCACCAGAGCGATTCCAGAGATGGGAATATGGGCACATTCCGTGTTCAGTGAGCCCAGTGCACGCCAGGCTGGAGCAGCTGGTGCTCCACAAGCTTCTAAGTGGTGCTAAGTGGGAGCTGCTGGAGGAGGCCAGCACAGCCACGGACCACGGGGCCCTCTTGACATCCCATTCCCATATCCCCAGGCTGCCAACAGAAAATCCCCTGCTCCCAGCAAAGCCCCTTCCCCTGGGCAGTGAAGGAAGCATGGCCCAGACACGTGAAGCAGCAGTGAGCCCCTCAAACACCGTGCTGCAGTCCAACAGCAGCTGATGGTCACAGCCACAGGAACCACAGCCAGCCCTGCACTCCGTCTGTGCCTCCTCCTCCTCCTCCTCCTCCTCTGGTCACCTCCCAGCTCCAGCCTGCCCCAGCTCCAGCCTGCCCCAGCTCCAGCCTGCCCTGCTGGCCAGCACACAGCCAGGAGCGTGCTGGGGGGCAGCAGGGCAGGGGGGACACAGCCCCTGGCAAACGAGGCTGCTCCTGGGGAGCGGGGCCATAAACATCAACACTCACTCGCTGCTTTGATGAAGCTCCTTTGAAACTGGTACATCATGAGGGGCCCTGGGAGCATTCTGGAAGATAAAAAGGAAACGGGCACAAAGCACATCTGAGGAACTCAATCCACACTAAGAAAGCTTTGCCCCTACAATAAATTCAGCTCCATTTTGAAAAGGGCAGAATTAAGCAACATCAACTCTAATTAATTCCCCCCATCAGAAGGAGTAAGATCTATGCAAGGACCTTTGATTTATTCACCACTAAATTAATCTTTAATTTTAGCATTCCTTCAGTAACACAGCTTCAGTGCATTACCGAGCCCGTGATTTCCAAGTAAGTTTGAAAATAAATTAAAAAGATAAGCCTAGTTGTAAAACTTTCCCAATCCCCATTCCCACTGTCCCCTCCCACTGCTGCATCCCTTCAGAGGGACACGCTGGTGCTGCCCACATTCCTCTTTGCTTAGCCAACAGTTCAGAGTCTGGAGCAAAGGTTGCCAATCATGCAAAACTCTGTGATTTTCTAGGCTGAGATCCACCAGGCTAATTACACTTATCACCCTAATTGGATTTAGGCTCTCTCAAACCCAGCACACAGCAGTGACTGAGAGCAAGGAGCCGCGGTCACGACAGGTAGGAGCACGTTGTGGATAATGAGATGCTGCTGGCTGCCAACACCCAGTCCTGTTGGGAAGATCCCCAGGATGATACTGGCTCGCCTGACACACAGAAATCATAATACAATAAAGCTCAGCACCAGGTCTGGAAAAGCTCCACAGCCCCTGCCCTTACACAGCGCTGCCCTCCCCTTCTGCCACATGCTCAGAAGGGGAAGTCCACTGGGAAAAGCTTAAATCAAGCAGGGGATGCAAGAATGAGCTTCTAAAATCACGTTTGTATAATATCTGCGTCTTTCAGAGCTGAGTGTGTTCCCAAGATCCTACTCAGACATACTGGAAAGTCAGGGAAAACCTGGAAAAAAATCCCTAAGAGCAGTTCCTGCTCTGTTTCTATAAAAGTGTTGTTGTTAAGGGTCTGCAATAACAGGCAGTAAAATCCCAGGCCAGCACCAAACCCCTCCTGAAGCCAGGTGAGGCTTTTCTCATTACCTCAGGTACGTTTTCAGTGCACTGGTAATGGTCTTGATCTCCCACTCTGCACAGATCTCTGTGTCTGTCTCTGTGGCTGTCTTGGGATCTATGGAAAAGACAAAAAAGCAGTAACTGAAGGAAACTGAAGACAATTCCAGCTCATGCCAGCTCAGCTGTGTGGGCAGACTATCAGACCCCATTTTATTTGCTATTCCCAGCTCAGGGCACACCTGCAGGGCTGTGGGGCTCATCACCCACAGGCCAACCCCACTGGCATGGGATGAGAGAAAGAAAAGGGAATTCTCCATCCTGGGCAAGGACAGGGGCAGCGTGGCTTGGAGCGTGCCAGGACACCAGGCCCAGCAGCCCAAGGTGACAGCAGTGACAGCCAGGCACAGACACAAGGACCCAGGGACCCTCCCCACAATGGCCAACATCATCGTCCTGCAGCCCCCTCCCCACCCAGCTCTTGGCTGGCACTTACAGCCACAGCCACCTGCACAGCCACCTGCACAGCCACCAGCACAGCCACCTACAGAGCCACAGCCACCTGCACAGCCATCTGCACAGCCACCAGCAAA
>VWZV01005209.1:248312-263805 GCA_013397155.1 Irena cyanogastra
TGCACAGCCACCTTAATAGCCACCTTCACAGCCACCTGCACAACTACCAGCACAGCCACCTGCACAGCCACCTGCATGCCACCTGCACAGCCACCTGTATGCCACCTACAGAGCCACCTGCACAGCCACCACTAGGCCAGTGGGAAGTGGGCTCAGCACAGCACCGAGTCCTGGATGGTGACAGCTCTGAGCTGGGGCCAGGAGCACCAAACTGAGACCAGGAACATCAAAATGAGGCCAGGAGCACCAAACTGAGACCAGAAGCACCAAACTGAGGCCAGGAACATCAGACTGAGGCCAGGAGCACCAAACTCAGCCAGGAGCACCAAACTGAGGCCAGGAACATCAAACTGAGGCCAGGAGCACCAAACTGAGGCCAGGAACATCAAACTGAGACCAGGAACATCAAACTGAGGCCAGGAGCACCAAACTGAGACCAGGAACATCAGACTGAGGCCAGGAGCACCAAACTGAGGCCAGGAACATCAGACTGAGGCCAGGAGCACCAAACTGAGGCCAGGAGCACCAAACTGAGACCAGGAACATCAGACTGAGGCCAGGAGCACCAAACTGAGGCCAGGAGCACCAAACTGAGGCCAGGAGCACCCAGTCAATGCCAGAGAAAAGCTGGGCATGGAAGTGCCCCTGTGCTGATCTCTCCTGCCTGGATGCTGCTCCACCAAAGCTCTTTGCTAACTCCATCCTGGAAACTCAGCCAGCATCCTGCTCCCAGCAGAAGCCCTGTGGGGGTCCCTGGCTGTGGGTGCCACCAGTGCCAAGTGTCCCTGGGTGGCAGGGCTCCCACTGTCCCCAAGGCCCGGGGTGACACAGCCACAGCTGCTAACACCATCTGCTCCCACGGGCTCAGCTCAGGGGTTTTTTGCCTCTTCACAGACACAAATAATGCAGTTTTGAATTTTAAAGCCCCATGTAAGCATTGGGCAATTTTTAACCTGCTTAAAAGAATGCCATGAATAGAGTTCAGCTTTCCCTCCAGGCAAAGGGTTTATTTTAATTAAAAAAAAAATCAAGAGGTGCTTGGAAAAGTAAATAGGTAAGAAATGCATATTCACACAAAGATCATGTGTGTCTCAGCAATCACACAAATGACCTCCATCCTCCTGACTCAATGCCCAGGAAACTTCCTACAGCACTGCCCTTACAAGGAGGGAATTTTAGCAGATAGTAAAAAAAAAAAACAACAAAACCCCCCAGAAGTTCCATCTTTTTTTAAAAAAAGTCTTTTTAACCGAAGTAGAACAAACAGCTCCAGAGTGTGCCTTTGCAAAGGCTCACCCAGCAGTTCCTAGGCAGGATCATGGAACTCGAGGTGAAATTCCACAGTCGGTCCCATGAAAAGGCTCAGAGCAGTTAATCAGCTCCCCTGACCTTCAGATTTGTGAGTCTGCAAGAAGTGGCCGCCGTGGGCTGCAGCTGCAGCATCCCCAGGCAGCAGTGCCACAGCCAGCCCTGCCTCCCACAAGGACACACTTCCACAGCAGCTGGGGCCATGTGCAACCAGGGGCTGGAAAAGCACCCAGAGCCCGCAGCCAGATTAACCCTGGAGCTGCTCTCTGCTGCCAGTCCCTCACCTCACGTCTCTCACAAATTTCTCCAGGGCGAGGGGAACAACCTGGGGAAGCACCTCATCACCCCAGTGTGATTATCACGGGGAGACTCCCAAAACAGCCTCAGGGATGGCAGTGAGGGGCTGGAAGGAGCCCCACTCCCAGCCCTTATGGCCCACGCGGCAAGGAGCAAGAGCAGAGCAGGTGCTGTAACTCACCTTCTGCAGAGCTCAGACCTGCTGGGCCCCACAGCACCACAATAAACCCTCTCATGGCAGCTCCACTGCTGGAAGTTTGGTTATTTGTAGGGTTTTGTCCTCATTTTGATGGCACATGGTGCCAGTGAATGGTGGGGAGATGATCATGATCTGCACCCCACCAGCCCTGGGAGCACCCCCCACTGCTTCACCCCAGTCCAGACCCGACAGATCTGCCCTGAAAGCCAGCCCAGGGGCTGGGGCTGCCCCTGACCCCGCTGCTGCCCACAGGGAGCCAGTGCCCTGTGCCACCACGCCACCCTCCTGCAGGACACCTGGTGCCAAAGCCCTGCCCGGCAGTGTCACTGACAGCAGCTCAGGGAAACTCGATCTTTTTGCCATTTCAACTGTATGTGAAGCAGTAACGCTGCCCACATTCATTTCTAAATATAAGGGAAACCTGACAGTGGAAGCACAATTTGGCTCCTCCATTCACGAGGAGCCCCGAGGGCAGCGAGAACAGATGGGGTTTGACAAGGGACACGTTTCCGTGTGACACTGACTTCACAGACAGCCCAAACACCGGGGCTGATGGAGATTTAATCCCCCACAATTTGGAGAAATTATGGAGTCATGGGTTAGCAAAGCACCCCAAGGATCAACACCATGGGGGATTCCCAAAGGGGGTCCCACTGCCAGCCCTGACTGCCTCCAGCAGGGCTTCCAGCACCAACAACCAACGAGGACACGCCAGGACAAAGGAAAAGCACCAGCAATTTATCACCTCCTTATGAGACACCAGGGCGACAGCTGAGTGGCTTCAGTGGCTGAGGAGATAATGGATGCTGGACGGTGTCCAAAACTGAATCCCTCCCAGCTCTGCAGAGCTCTTCACCCAGGCGAGTTCTGCCATCTGTCACAGCCCGGGGAGTGACACCGGGACTGACACCTCTGTGACAGCAGAACGGGCCCGTGGCCCTGCCACCCGTGGTGACGAGCCCCCCCCGAGGAGCTGGCTGTGAGCTGCCAGGACCTGCCTGAGGCACCAAGCCAGCCCGTCTTCACCAGCAGGGCTCTTGCAGCGCTGCTCTCCCCGTGTGCCAGGGGACAGCGCCGGCTCCCCGCGGCCCTGGGACCTTCACACGTCCCCAGCCCGTGCCAAGCTCCTCTAATAACAGCACCAGCCACCAGCTCTCGTGACTGCAGTGAGCTTCCCAAATGCCACAGCAAAGAGGTGCCCTGCACCCGCATGGGAGCCGTGCCCTTCTGCTCCAATCACCTGGATTATTGTAATTATCTATTTTCCACAGGTTAAGTGACAGCTGTAACAGCCACCATGGGCTTTGCTCACTGAACATCTTAGTGGTGGCAGAAGAAGGAGGAATTGGAAAAGGAGAAGGCAAAGATGTTGAAAAGCAACAGATGAAAACCTTCTGCAAGAAGAAATATGCAGAGAAAGGAGCACTGGAGTTCTGTGAGGACAAGGAAAAGGAAATCATGTAGAAAAGGAAAGCTAGTAAGTGAAGGGAAAGAAGATGAGCAGAAATGCCACGCAGTTTCCCCAAGGAGTAACAAACACATTCAATAGGGCACTAACAAATTAGTAAGCATTTGTTTCCCTATTCCTACAGCTATTTCATCCGTGGTTTTGCCAAGTCTGAGCAGCATCACAGAGGACTGGCCAAGGGCAGCTGCCCTGCTCCAGCCCAGCTCTGTTCTCTCTTCCACTGCTGTGTCTCAGGCATGTCTGGACAGATGGACAGACTGGTCCAGGGCTGCAGCTGTGGGATGGAAATGCTGCCTGTGAGGTCAGGGCTGAAATGGTTCTGTCCCCACAGCCAGAGCAAACCTCTGCTGTGCCAAGACCCAGCAGCTTGTCTCTATGGAGCAGCCAGAACTGCAGGATCCAATGCCTCAGTCACGAGGGAAACACGCTGGAAAACTCTGGGCAAGACTGAGATAAACAGGCACAACAAAGTCCATGGGGAAAGCAAGAACAGCCACAGGCAGCATGCAACATCCAGGAGAAAATAATTTCAAAGGGCGCTGGGAACAAGGGGGCAGGTAGGAGATGAAAAGCCAAAGCTTCCAGCTCTTTCTTTGAAGATTTCAGTTTGCATTTGGGAAGGCTGCCAGAACTCAGAGCATGTGTGAGCAGGACACCAGTGACTGCAGCAGGACCTGGTGGAGCCAGTCCTACATGAGTCCTACCTGCAGACCTGCCCACAGTGCCCAGGAACCCCGGGCCTCGGCCTCCACAGGGTCCTAAGGGCACAGTCACCACCACCAGGGACCCCAACAAGAGCCTCTGCTCCTGCTTGGCAAGGCTCCAAAGCAGCACAGTCTACTTGTCTTTGCCAAAACTCCAGATACTCACCCATTAAAATACTCAGCAGCTTTTGAACTCTGGAGTTGACCCCGACGATCCGGTAGAGCCCCTGCTCGTTGATCCCTAGGAAAAACAAGGAACTTGTTAGCACAAGGTCACAAGAGCTGCTAGGATTTCTTCCAGTGCTTTGGCTTCTCAAATCACAAAGCCAATGAAACCTTCTCACCTATCAAATACAAAGCCATTGAAGATGGTAAAATCTGGGGTTGATATCAAGGTTTTCATGTATCCCATTTCATTAGAAGTGTTACCCCCAGTTAGCTCAGGAATAAGGATCTAGGACACTTTTCCTCCTTCCCACAGCCATGGCAGCCCCATGCAGGATCTGCACTTAACCAGGACAATTTGGGAAAATTTTACTGTGTCAAGTCCTTCAGGTTGAGGTCTGAGCCTTTTGCATCTGACTTCCCCCAGTGGGGCTGGGACAATCCCACCTGCATACAAGGAGACTCACAGAGGTTTTGGGGACAGAATCCCATACGAGAGGACGTGCTTGGCAGCATTCCTGCAGGAAGGATGCTGAAGTGAACACCCCTTCAGCCCTGTCCCCCCCTTTGCACAGCCAGGGTGTTATTTGCCAACTCTGCCCCGTGTTTGTGAGTCCCTGCTGGCCCAGCCGTGGGGCAAACGCTCCTGAGCATCGGCCTCAGCACGTTACAGGCTCATCTGATGTGGGTCCAGGGTTCATGAATCATTCTGCCCATGAAAAGGGCAGGAAAGCAACTGTTCCCACTGCCAACAGCTGCCCCAGAGCAAGCCCAGCCCGAGAGCTGCCCTACCTCTGGTTTCCACAGCGTGGATGCACTTCTTGATGATGCTGAAGCCGATGCTGTCCAGCTGGGCAGCTGCAGGGGAAGGGCAGAGAGCAGCAGTGAACAGCTGGCAGGGCAGGCCCCCACAGGCAGCACCAGCTCCTCCTGAATCCCTGCCATCCCAGCAGTGCATCACTGCCCAGAGCAGGAGAGATAAGTGAGGGCAGAAAAACACAAGTACAGCAGTTTGTACCAGCTGCAGCCCGGGCAAACACAGACACTGATCATCACTCCAGCCTCCACATCCCTCTGAACCAGGCCCTGCCCTGGGCTCAGCCAGTGCAGACGGACAAAAATTCATTTAGGATCAAGGTGAGATAACCCGAATTTGTCTGGAAAGCTGACAACAGGTAGCTTGGAAAGAAATGAAATTGTACATCTTGGCACAACAAATCCCTGAAAATGGCACACGAGGTGTCTTGCCTCTGCCCAAGAGTGAGAGCTAAAACATGAGAGTTAATGGGATGTACAACTCAATTCACCTGTGCCAATGCAGGTTTTCACTCCTAAGTTCAAGGAATTACTAATACAGGGACCCAAACACCTGCCGGAAGAAGCAGAGAGCTTTCCACCACTGCCTGGAAAACACTGCCCACAGCCAGCTACTTGTTCTGGAAAATTAGTTCCTCCCTACAGAAAGGTGTGGAAAGCCTTCCACAGGGCAGGAGCCCCTCAGGAAGGGTGGGCAAAGCCACCCCGGGTCCAGACCCAAGGGAATGAGAGCCACGAGCAGTTCAGTGCAGAGCAGGGCGGGCAGGGAGCAGAGCCCAGGCTGGCAGTGCCCCCAGCGCGGCACGTGCAGCTTCCCTCCTGTGCCTCCCCTGCTCTCATCCCCATCCAGGGCTGCTCTGTGGGCAGCTGCCAGCTCACAGCCCCTTCCTAATCCCCTGCTTTGAGTGCTCTGCTGGGCTGGGTTTGCCTGATGAATGGAACAAGGACCCGAACCAGTGCAAAGAAAACAGCTCTGCTCTCTTTTTCTGGGCAGGCAGGCCGAAGTGCCGAGCCAACACAAGCACACGAGCTGCAGGATGCCTGTGCCACAGCACGTGAGGACAACCCAGGAGCTGCAGGGCCCTTTGCTGGGCACCCTCAGCCACCTCCCAGCAGGGATGCAGCACAAACCCAAGGTGCCACCCATCAGCAGGGCACAGCTGCCATTCCCAGCCCACTGAGAAGCACAAGGGTACCCGAGAAGCTCAGGATTGTGCTGTGGAAACTCTTCTTGCTCCAGCAAACCCAGCTCAGCAGGTCTGACCAGCCTCAGCCTGGCACTGGTGTGACCCTGACCTGTGGCTGTCCCTGAGTGGTGCTGACACTTTGGGTCACTGCTCCAGGCTCTGTGCCATCACTGGAGATGCCAATCCATCCCACAGACCAGCAGTGTCCCTTCAGCCCCTGCCCCAAGGCCAGGCTGGACAGGGCTCGGAGCAACCTGGGATGGTGGAACTGGATCACCTTTAAGGCCCTTTCCAGCCCAACCCATTCCATGATTCCATGATTCCACAGCCCTGCAGGGCCCACCACCCCAGGGCAGGCAGGGCTGGGACCCCAGCTCCCTGCAGCAGCAGCAGCAGCAGACCCAGCAGTGCCTCTGGGTGGGAGTGACCTGCCCTAATCCCCCTCAGCAGATGAATAAGCTCTTCCACTCACTGCCAAGCTCTGGATCAGGAAAGGCCGGGGATTTATTTGCAGTAGTTAGATCTAGAAATAATACCTGATTAAATATCCAAAGTGCCTTTATTCATCCCTAAATTCAACTTTTAATGAGCATTGTAAAAGCTTGATTTCCTCTCTCTGAGAGCATCTGCTCTTTATCTCAGTCATTTACCAAATGATTTGGTTCAGCAGTGTCCAGACCAAAGGCAGATCTGGATCTCCTGCTGTCCAGACCCCAGATCCATGGGATCATCTGGGCTGCAAAAGCCCCAAGGTCACCAAGCCCCACCACTCCCCCAGCACTGCCAAGGCCACCACTAACCCTGTCCCCAAGAGCCACTGTAAAATCCCTCCAGGAATGGGGACCCCCCTGCCCTGGGCAGGTGTGCCAAGGCTGGACAGCCCTTCCAGAGCAGAAATTTTCCCTGGCTTCCAGTCTGAACTGTCCCTGCCTGCCTGGCAGAGGAGAAGTGGAGGAGCCTCCCTTGAGGCTCTCCCTCCTCAGAGCAGGGTGTGAGGGGCAGCTCCAGCCACCACAGTGTCCCAGGCCCTTCCTCCAGTGCCCAGGAAATGCCCTGCCCAGGCTGGGACCCACCAGGAGCATCCCACATCAGCACAGGTGGCACCCATCACCTGGACAGCAGCTGCTGCCCACACCCCCAGGCTCAGCAGCATCACATTCCAGGTGCTGCTGGACTGCCCTCAGCCCTTCTGTTTCTGCCTGGCAGATTACTCCTGTTTAACCCATTAATTCCTGTCCTTTGCACTGGTGTGCCATATCAGAGCATGGGGAAGGGCAGGAGGGCTGAATCAGCTCTGCCAGCCTGCCTGGCTCCTGCTGTGCCAGGGCAGTGCAAGGTGAAAGCAGCTCCTGTGCCATGGAACCAGCTCTGGTCTGAACTCTTCCAAGGACATTCTGGCAATAAGAACCACAGAGGAGGGGAAGTCATGAAGCAGAGACCAGGGGATGAGCTTTCAAGTCTCACCAGAAATGAGTTTTCAGGGCTCTGACTACCAGTGAGCTGCCAAGATTGGGAAAGGAAGATTGAGGGTCAGATTAGGTGAGAGAAATTGAAGAAGTTTTTTACAATGAGGGTGTGAGGCCCTGGCACAGGTGCCCAGAGCAGCTGGAGCTGCCCTGGATCCCTGGCAGTGCCCAAGGCCAGGCTGGACAGGGCTGGGAGCAGCCTGGGACAGTAGAAGGTGTCCCTGCCATGGCAGGGAGGGGAAGAGAGGAGCTTTAAAGCCCTTCCAACCCAAAATATTCTGTGATTCCACGACTGTGATTGCTGGGAAGGGCCAGGGCACCCAGACAAGGGCACAGCAGACAGGGCAGCCAAAGGGACTCAAGGTCTGCCCAGAGCTTGTGAAAATAAATACTTTGATGGGGTCCTGAACTAACGGGGAACCAAGTGGATGAGGAAGATGGGAGAGGGAAATGGTGGGCAGGAAGGGAAAGGAGGAATTTTGTGCTGTTTCATGCAATAAGCACAAATGGCTTGGAGGATTTGTTTCCAGAGCAGGGCAAGTCCTCCTGGTCAGCAAAGGGGAACATGTGAATTCCCCTGGCTCTGGTGGCTCAGTGGCAGCCCCCAGCCCCTCTGCTCAGCTCTCTGCCCCTCCACAGGAGAAATCACCAGGAGAAATCACCCACGGGCCCACGGCCACACAGCAGGACAGAAAACACAGGAGCTCTGCAAAATCAGTGTCCTGAAAGTGCCAGCACTGCACAGGGAGGCACTGCCAGCCTCCCAGGAGTGCAGGCAGCAGAGGGACAGAGGGACAGAGGCTCTGGGGTCAGGAGCTGCATTAGCACCACGCTCACTTCAAGTCCTAGGGGAAGATCCTGTGTCAGGGGTGCTGGCAGAGGCCCAGCTGCTGAATCAGTTTTAGAGCAGCTGGGGAGGCAGGCAGAGCTCTAAAGCAGGGATTACAGCAGGCTGAAGCAGCCACACCTCAGTGGCAGCCCCAGCCCGAGCAGGGGGCTCAGAATCACCCTCAGTCACCCTCCCAACCTGCTCCCACAACCAGGCAGGACAGACCAGGAGCACACAAGGAGCACCACTCTCATTTCTAGGAGAGACCATCAAAGTGGTCTCCTGAGGCACAGCTGTGTGCAGGGACAGGGACAGGGCCAGGGAGCAGCACGGAGCTGAGCCACCCTGGGCTCTCACCCCACAAACTCCTCTGGCCCCTCTGGGAAACACAGACCCGAGGAGCTGTTCCAGCAGAGCTCCTGCCCAGGACACTGGCCACGCTGCCCCTCCCAGCTGAGACACAGCACAGGGCTCTGCTGGCATCACCTGGGAGCCACAGAGCCAGGTGAGACACGTGGGACAGGAGGGATGTGCTCACCTGGGAGCCACAGAGCCAGGTGAGACACACAGGACAGGAGGGATGTGCTCACCTGGGAGCCACAGAGCCAGGTGAGACACACAGGACAGGAGGGATGTGCTCACCTGGGAGCCACAGAGCCAGGTGAGACACGTGGGACAGGAGGGATGTGCAGCTGATGGCAGAGAGGATCAAAGGGAAGGAGAAACGCCGAGGAGAGAGCAGAGAGGGGAAGAGACTGCTTTGTGCAGGGGCTGAAATGGGTGTGAGGAACATTAGCTGCAAATTACACCAATTATCGAGAGAAAAATGCCGTGGCCCCTGATGGAAATGCCGTGTCTGAGGCAGCACCAGACTGAACCAAGCACTGAACATCACCCCGGGCCTGGCCAGTGCCTTTGAGGGAGGAGGGAAGGGATTGGGGCTGGAGCATTGCAATTATGGCAAATCCAACCCACTGGGAAATGGCTCAATTAGGGGGTTTAAAACACAGGACGTGAGAGGCAGGACCAGGTGCAACTGCTCCTCTAGGAAGAAAAACAAGTGCTTTCTTGACCCAGGGCTTTGCTTGCCTGAGCTACAACAAAAAGATTTTTATTTTTAAGGGCTCTTGTTGACAATCTTGACAAGGCAGGGCCTCCTTACTCCTATATTTCTGCTCCAACTCCCCTTTTTAGGGAAGACACATTCACCCTGCACATTGTGGCTCAGAGAGAAGAGCTGCTTGGTCCCAGGTGTCACCTGAGCCCTCTGCTGACCTTCAGGAGCAGGTCCCCAGGCCACCAGACCCCTGCTGGGGCAGGGACACGGTGTGGGGCAGGAGGGGACACACCCTGAGGGGTGCAGGGACTGCCTGGCACTGCTCCCCCTGGCCCAGGTCCCACCAGCAGGTTTCTGCCCCTGGTCCCTGCTGGCTGCCACACTCAGCTCTCCCTGGGGTGCCCACCCTGAGCCCTGTCACCCCCCAGCCCCGGGGACACAGTGCCACCGAGCAGAGCCCAGTGTCACCAGACCCCTTGCAGAGCTCAGCCACCTCTCAGGGGTCAGGCTGGAGGAGGAATACTCACTGCCTTCGCTCTGGCTGTCCTTGTTGGAGTTGTACACCTGCAAAACACAAGCAGAAAGTCTTATGGAGAGCCTGGCTCCAGCTGGGCACAGTGTGTGTGCTGCCAGGAGCTCCCCCAGCAGCCAGGGCCCCAGGCAGCACCACGACCTCTGCACACAAACGTGGGCTGGCCCAGCTCTGCAGCTGTGCCCAAATCTGACCAGGACAGCTCCTGAAATGAAAGCATGCAAGTGGGATGGACCAGGTGAAAACAGAAGTCAGAGTTTCTAAACAAAATGAAGGTGGGGTTGGACTAGATGAGGTGACCTTTAAAGGTCCCTTCCAACCCAAACTGTTCCATGATCCTGCTCCTCTCCTGAAAGACACATAGAGAGGATGGAACTCAGAGCAAAGCAGGCAGCTCCCTTGTGGCATCACAGGAACCTGTGGCAGGTGCAGCTGGGGCAGGGACAGGTACCACCCTCCTCAGGCACAGCCTGAGCAAACGAGTCAGGCAAAGAGTAGGAGAGGAAAAGAAATGTCATGAATTTAGAGAGGACAAGAAGCGCAGCAGGATGAGGCACTGAATGCACCCAGCACTGCTCACAGCACAGCCACCACCAGGCCTCCATCCCAAGCCTCTCCAGCCTTCAAATGTTCCTCCTCCATGCTCCTCCTCCCACCTCAGTCACCACAGCTGGGCTGCTGGAGATTAAAGTGACATTTCAGTGGGTACAATAAAAAGGGAAAACACTGGCAGAAGGTTTTAATCACGATGTGAGGGCACTTTAAAAGCCCAGGATAATACCAACAGCAGCTGTAAGAAGATCAGCCCTCAGACAGGTTGTACATCTCCAGCTCAGCAGAGTAAAATGGTTTAAACTAACCCTTCAGCACTCGCAGTCCCAGCAGGAGCACACACACCCACATCCCAGCCCTCAGCAGCATCCTGATGTGGCCCAGTGGGCACTGCCCAGGGAACAGGACAAAGGCTGGTGAGGAGCAGGGCTGGCAGCCCCTTGCAGAGGGAGCAGGGAGCTGCCTGCACCACATGCTGCCTCCCGAAATAGCCAGGGGCAGGCAGGCTGTGCTGACAGCAGCAGCAGCACGGGAGGGGCTGCAGGCAGGGCTCTGCCCCAGGCACCCAGCCCCTGACACACACAGCTGGCTGCTGGGTGCTGCCCACGGGGTCCCTGCTGGGGCATCTCCTGTGGCATCTCCCCCGGGAGCCCCAGCACGGGGCTGGGGATGCCTGGGATGCTCCCCGAGGAGCAGAGCCCAGCAGAGCTCCCCGTGCTGCTCACCACAGCCAACAGCACCAGGAACACCCAGCAGGGCTGTGTGCCCCAGGGCAGGGCACACACACGGATCCCTGCCCTGCAGGGCACCCAAACACAGCCCATTCCTGCCCTGTGCTGTGGGGCACCAGCCAGAGCAGGCAGCACACCTTGGAGCAGCTGCACCAGCCAGGACACGCTTGGGAAAGCTCAGATCTAACAGAGCAGCTCAAACCCGGGGTCTGGGCAGGGGCTGACCCCTGCGAGGAGCATCTCCCCCTGCCAGGACGCCTGGCTACGTAACACAAGAGCAAGCAGAGAGGGCTGTTAGCAGGAGAAAATCCATCAGCCACATCTGGCAAGTGGGCGATGATTCAGCAGCAAAACCAGCTGCAGTCAGCAAGTGAGTTTGCCTCTAGGAACAGTGTTTATATCAAGAAAATAAAATTAGTGGAAAGAGGGAAGGAAAACACCCACGGGCTCCCCTGACAGCAGTGCTGCCCTGCAGCCCCAGCACGGAGCCAGCCTTCCCTAAGGGTGTTTGCTTCCCTAAGGAAGTTTTCCTTCCCTAAGGGTGTTTTCTTCCCTAAGGCAGTTTTCCTTCCCTAAGGGTGTTTCCTTCCCTAAGGAAGTTTTCCCTCCAAGGCCAGTGCCCCTGTTGAGGGCTCACTGAAGGGACTGGGGGCTCAGCCTGTTACCCAAAGCCTTGGGGACACACAGCCCTTCCTTGGGATCACACACAGATTTGGTGCCCTGGCTCACCCCCACCCACAGGTAACACTGACCACAGCCCAGGATCAGGCTTGGAGCAGCCTGGGACAGTGGGAGCTGTCCTGCCCATGGCAGGGCTGGAATTAGAGGAGCTCTAAGGTCCTTCCAACCCAAACCATTCCAACTCCGAGTGCACAGCACAGCAGCCCCAGGGAGATCCTCCACCTGCACCTTTGCCCTTCCAGCTTGGATCCATGAAACAACAGAGGCTGTTAGTCACCAGAGACTGCTCCTAAAACAAGGGAAAAGGGCAGACAAGGAAACACAATCTGCTTCTGCCATTAATTGCAAAGTGTGCACACAAGGAGGGGGAAGCCTCACACAGAGGTCAACAGCACCCACCAAACACAGAGGCACTGCCAGCTACACCCATCACACTGAGCACAAACCTTTTATCCACTAACACAGCCCTACACCAGCAGGCTTTTAGCCAAGCCCCAAGTCTGTAATATCCCCTCCTCCTCCAATAAATACTTTTCCTATGCTGCCTCAAATCTTTTAAAGGGAGATTTTTCTGGACAAGAGGAAGTTTCCAAGTTTGAGGAAAGGGCTGCTGTACAAGGGGTCTGAGAGGCCCCTGCAGTGCCCCAGGGGTCACCCCTGCTCTGCTGGCCAGCCCCTGGGCTCGTGCCTTGGCAAAGGTCACTCCTGCCCAGGCTGGCCCTAGGGATGTTGATATTCCACTCTCTCCAAAGCAGCTCTGGTAACAGCCAGGCCTTAAAGCACAAGGATGTGTTTGAAGATCAAGCCTCACACACACGTGAGCCAGCTCATGGACCAACCTCTCCTGGGAAAGGGGGCAGGACTGTAGAGAGCTCCTTGCTATTCCCCACAGCACACCCAGCACGGAGCCCAGGACTGCAGCAGCTCTGTCCTGGGAGAGATGGGCTGGGCACCTTGGGAAAGCTCTTCTGAGCCCTGCTCCAAACAGCTGCCAGGGGCTGGGTTTGATTTCCCCCGCCCTCACCCTCTCTCTTGGGGGCACCTGCTCCTTCCCCATGCCCAGGCTGGCTGTGGCTGCCTCCCACACCCAGCTCTGGGCCAGGGCTCCGACACCTGTGCCAGGGACACAGAGGGACAGTGAGTGACACCTGTGCCAGGGGGCAAAGGGACAGTGAGTGACACCTGTGCCAGGGGGCAAAGGGACTGCGAGGTGACACCTGTGCCAGGGACACAGAGGGACAGTGAGTGACACCTGTGCCAGGGGGCAAAGGGACAGTGAGGTGACACCTGTGCCAGGGACACAGAGGGACAGAGAGGTGACACCTGTGCCAGGGGTCAAAGGGACAGTGAGTGACACCTGTGCCAGGGACACAGAGGGACAGTGAGGTGACACCTGTGCCAGGGACACAGAGGGACAGTGAGTGACACCTGTGCCAGGGGGCAAAGGGACAGTGAGGTGACACCTGTGCCAGGGACACAGAGGGACAGAGAGGTGACACCTGTGCCAGGGGTCAAAGGGACAGTGAGTGACACCTGTGCCAGGGACACAGAGGGACAGTGAGGTGACACCTGTGCCAGGGACACAGAGGGACAGTGAGTGACACCTGTGCCAGGGGGCAAAGGGACAGTGAGGTGACACCTGTGCCAGGGACACAGAGGGACAGAGAGGTGACACCTGTGCCAGGGGTCAAAGGGACAGTGAGTGACACCTGTGCCAGGGACACAGAGGGACAGTGAGGTGACACCTGTGCCAGGGACACAGAGGGACAGTGAGTGACACCTGTGCCAGGGGACAAAGGGACAGTGAGGTGACACCTGTGCCAGGGACACAGAGGGACAGAGAGGTGACACCTGTGCCAGGGGTCAAAGGGACAGTGAGGTGCCACCTCTGCCAGGGACACAGAGGGACAGAGAGGTGCCACCTCCCAGGGTGACACAGCCAACACACAGCTCAGCCTGTGGGAGCCCTGCCGAGGACAGGGCAGGCAGAGCTCTGCAGACACACACACACATCACACATCACCCAGACAACAAAACACCATGAAATGAGTGTGTTTGCATGCCCACACGCTGCTTTTCCTGTTGGTAACACACTCTGGAGAAACCCAGAGAGTTTCTGGTGAAATAAAGCCTCCTTTCACTTTCCAGTATGAGTCACTGCCAAAGGCTGGGGAATCAGGGAAGAAACGCTGCTGGGAGGTGAAGGGCCCGTGGCCACGTGTGGGAACAGGCTGGGTGAGAAAACTCCCAGACCTGGGCCAGTGACTAACGGGGAGATAAATCCCTGCCCTGCAGCACTGCCATGCTCAACATCTCGCTCTCACTAGTTATTCCCATCCAATTGTATTTCCAGAGCCAAAATATCCTTACCAGGCAGCTTCAGAGGTGGTGTGTACAGAAAAAACACACATTGAGATAGCACAAAACTTACAGACCTTGATGTCTTGTATTCAGTTTGCTAAACTCCTACTGTAGATGGTCAAATACCCTGAACAAAACTAGACTGTGTAATATATTTATTTTTTAGCAGAAGGTACTGCTGCTTCATTCCTGCAGGATAATTGCTGTCTGGAAGGTTAAAGAAGGCCTTTACCAGCCATTATTGAAAAATTCCAGGATGCATCTGTAAGTAATCCAGAAAGATAATTTTTATGTGAGCAGTTACAACTCATGACTACTTTGACACTTTGCTCAATTATCAAGTTGATATTTAAGATAATTCATCAAAGAACCAGTTATTTCCTTTGGTGAGACATTTCAGCAAACACATGCTCTGTTTTGCAGAGGAAATGGTTTTATAGGGATGATTAAGAGCTCTGAGATGTTCGAGGGTGTGGCAGAGGAGCACAGAGCCCAGGAAGCAGCTCCTGCTCCCCTGGATGAGCCCAGGGATGAGCTGGGGGTCACTCACTCACACCCAGTGTCTGCTCCTGGGTCCATGTCCCCAGCTCCTCATGGACCAAGCCTGGGCAGAGGCAGCAATGCAGGTGCTGCACCTGCTCCTGCCCCCTCTGAATTCAGCCCTGCCACTCCACACACCCCAACGCTGGAGCTGTGCACCATGCAAACACCAGCTGTGCATTCTCCTCATCAGAAATCCTTTGAAAGACACCATGTGGAGCCTAAAATACTCCTACAGCCACTGACAGCCACCATCTGGAGCCTAAACCACCTCTACAACCACTGATGGGCATCACTGAGAGCCTAAAATACTCCTACAGCCACCAAGTGCCACCACCCAGAGCTGAAACATCCCCAGACACAATCCAGAGCCTGAAAAATCCCCCAGACACCACCCAGAGCCTGAAACACCCCTCAGACACAATCCAGAGCTGAAACACCCCCCAGACACAATCCAGAGCCTGAAAAATCCCCCAGACACAATCCAGAGCCTGAAACACCCTCCAGACACCATCCAGAGCCTGAAACACCCTCCAGACACAATCCAGAGCTGAAACACCCCCCAGACACAATCCAGAGCCTGAAACACCCCCCAGACAC
>VWZV01005209.1:263908-303090 GCA_013397155.1 Irena cyanogastra
CCCCAGACACAATCCAGAACTGAAACACCCCCCAGACACAATCCAGAACTGAAACACTCCCCAGAGCCTGGAACACCCCCCAGACACATCCAGAGCCTAAATCACCCCCAGACACAATCCAGAGCCTGAAACATCCCCCAGAACTGAAACACCCCCCCAGACACCACCCAGAGCCTGAAACAGTCCTACAGCCACTCTTCATCATCCAATGCACTTTCTGCTTGTGCACAGATGAATCAGGAGGAATTCAAGCCATCAGTTTTCCAACCTGATCCTGAACAAACTGCACACGTGATGTGCAAAGAGCAGATGGGGATGGGAGTGGTTTGGGATGACACTGGACTGTGGGAAAAGAAGAGGAAAAGGAAGTAGCTGGAGGTTGGAAGGGGAACTACAAAAAGATGATGCTGAGTAATTTCATTTTTATTTCCTCATTTCAGGGGTCACGCTGTTGCCCATGGTGTTCATTAACCTCCACAGGACACGGGCTATGACTTCCTATGGCACTTGCTTCATTTAAAGTTCATTCACTTTCCTTCAAAGTTTGAAATCCAAAATGGCCCAACCTAAGCTGCTTCCCTTGGAAGCTGCACAGTGCTTAGCACAGTCCCCAAAATCCTTCAAATTTCCACACTGGCATGGAATTCTGCCCGATGGCTAAAATCCAGAGGAAAGGAGTGTCCAGCTGGCCAGAGGGATGTAAGGAAAGCACTGCAGACCCGGCCAGCAGCCCTGGCTTGCAGAGAAGGGGATCTCCATGGAAGAAGGAGTTCAGCTCCATGCCCTGGCGTGGAAGATTCCCCCTCACACTCCTTTCACTGGTGCTGGGACCTTCCCTTCAAGCCAGACTTTGCATTGGGACTCTCAGAACGGGCCAGTGCTGCCAGAGTTCCCCGGTCTCCCTGGGGGAGAGTGGTGCTTGCAAGGGCCACAGCAATGGGAGGAAACGCTGCAGTGTTATGCAATTTCCTTGTGATTCACATTCAGAAATCCTCAAAACAGCCAGGAATGAGCCTTTCAACTTTCAGCTCCAAAGATGCACAAGCCCAGCGGGTATAAATAGATCTGACATTCCCTCAGAACTGGTAGCCCAAGTGGCTTCCCAGCCACGCCGGGACAGTCTGGGAAGCCACGGGCAGGAGGAGCACAGCCATTCCACATGAGAGTTTTGCAACCCTTCCATAAGGGCACACGGGCTGGAGAGCAGTGTTCCAGCTGGAGTCTGGCCACTCGGACTGACTCAGCTGCTGCTGGGTGTCTGCAGCACCCCGAGCACCCCGAAACCACGCTGGGGATCCCACACATCCCTTCTCCACACCTCAGCTCCCCTGCAGCACAAGCAGTAAGGCTTTCCTCTTGATGCCTTCCTCACTAGGACACCGGGGATGTCCCTGACCGTGTCCCCACAGTGCCCAGCGTGTCCTGCAGGGCCCCCAGGGGCACAGGGCTGGCCAGAGCAGGGCTGCAGCTCTGGCACCCAGAGAGCCCCCAGGGATGGCACAGGCCTGGGCAGGGGCACCCTGTACCCTGTGGAAGGGGTCAGAGGAAGAATGGAGAGAAGGAAGGAGAGAAGAGCAAGGTGAACTCTCTGGACCTGGCCCTGAGCTCGGCCCTGCAGAGCTGCTTCACAGCCCTGGAGCAGCATCCCAGCAAAGCTCATGTACAAAAAGCCCATTTCCTTGTGAAAAGCAGGACACCTGGCAACCTTGATGAAATCAGCCCTTGTTTCTGGCTCTGCCTTATCAACCCTGTTCTATTTCTGTCTGAGAGCCAGGTTTTGTACTACAAGCAGGATTTTCAGAGCCAGGCTACGCTGTGTTGTGGTTAGAAATAACCTTCCTTGCTCTGAGAGCCAGAAGGATACAGATAGGAGTATGATCTCTCCCAGCCCACATCCCTGCAAACCTCTCTGCAGCAGGAGGGGAGGGAAAATCACGCCTTACTTCCCCAAGTGGAGAGCTTGGCAGGGCAGCAGAAACCCACTGTGAAATGCTGGTTTATGTCATGCAGACGAAGCTGTTCGTTTGGAAGAGGGTGGCCAGGGACCCTGGCAGCTCCTTCCTTCCTTTCTTCCTTCCTTTCCTCCCAACCTACTGTTCACCACAGTCGGAGTCATCTCCCACCTCGTGTCCCTCTTTCTCTTTCCTGCTTCTTCCTTCCAAAGGATAAATTTCAGCTTCAAACTCATACCCTGGGCCTGACTGAAAGACAGAAAAGAAAAATCTACAAAAAAATGAAGCATCTGGGGGGCTTGAATCCCCTACACGGGTCTTGCTCTTCTGTCTTTCGGAGCTGAGCTAAAGGATGGTTCTAATTAAAAACAAGCCCACATTTTATTACAAGTGTAGGCATTCCCAAGGGCCCCCGGAGCCGAGGCCAGCCGGGCTCCCTGCCAGCCAGCTGGGCTGCTTAGCTCAGCGCAGTTATATAACCGTGTTTGTCACCCAAGGAAACAATCACCTGGGTCAGGACAAGGGAAAAAATCACCTGGGTCAGGCTGCCAGCTTCCCGTGGCTCCCTGTGAGCGGGGAATGCAGCAGCCCCTCTGGGGGCTGTGTGGGAGCGAGGGGAGCAGAGCGCGTCGGATACGCGGCAGCCTCGGAATAACACAGCTAAAGGTCAGCTGCTCCAACAAAATACATCTCTGGAACAACTAAAGCGCCTAAAGCTTCCCAGAGCAGCGTTTTTAAGCGGGTCCAGCGAAGCAGACACGTTGGGATCACTCAAATAAACGATTTAAAAGTGAAAACTTCTACCGCTCTAAGCTTCCCCCAAGTTTTCTAGGATGCTTGAGCAACAACTCGCACATCCTCCTCCAGCAGCTCTGCCTGGAGCCCGGCCAGCCCCAGCCAGCACACACGCCCTTCCTCCTCCCAACGTCTGCTGACGAACACGGGCTCTCAGCACATCAAAACCAGCCTAATTTTAAATGACAGTGTCATCCTTATTTTTAAAATAACTGTAGCCCAGCCGTGCTGGCGCTCCTCCTCTGTGGAAGGGTTTGACGCTGCCCGGGTGCTCCGAACAAGGGTGGTGGCTCCGTGCCAGGGCTGGCTCAATCACCACTGCCTGCAGCTTTAAGGACTGGGACATCCCTGGGGTGAGACCACTCTGAATGCCCCATCTGCACACCTGGGGACACGTGTGGGGCAGCACAGGACCTGAGGCTCTGCGGAAAGCAGCAGAAAGGGGACAAGGTCCCATCCCTCATCTCCCAGAGAGACTTCTGTAAGCCCAGGGTGGCTGCAGAGCTTTCTTGGACCATTCCTGGGATGCGACACAAGATTCTTTCCTGGACCTGGGAGACAGCCCAATGGGGCTTTAAAGGCTCCTGGTGTCCCTCTCCAAAACTCCAGCAGCACATTTATCCCTCTCCAGACAGGACCTGAAAGTCCACAACCCTCACAAGCTCCCTGGGAAACCCCCAGCCCTGCTGTACCCCACCCCAGGGGCTGCCAGCACTCCCACCATCATTTCTACATCCAACAAACACTGCTTGAGAGGCAGAGTGGGACACGTCCACCTGCACCCTGCCATGGCCTGAGCCTGCCTGCTCCTGGTCTCAGTCCTGCTCCTGGTCCCAGTCCTGCTCCTGATCCCAGCCTGCCTGCTCCTGATCCCAGCCTGCCTGCTCCTGATCCCAGCCCTGCTCCTGATCCCAACCCTGCTCCTGATCCCAACCCTGCTCCTGATCCCAACCCTGCTCCTGGTCCTGCAGAGCCCAGCTCCACACACAGATCTGCCAGGAATGACAAACCAAGGGTGAACACAGAAATAAAATTATCAAAAGAGTCCAAAGTCCTTCTTCTGGGGCTGCAGCTGGGAGAAGAAAAACCCCTGGGTGAGGGATGGTGGTGGGGATGCAGCAGGACAGTAAATCACTGCTTAAAACCAAATGTAAGACCCAATAAAGGAGGAAATAATGGAAGAGGCTGGCTTTGTGAGTCATTGTAGCATGAACCATTTACTTTAATTTTTAATTTAAAGTAGGAAACAATACTCTAATAGTCTATTTAAATTGGCAGGGAAATTTGTTCTCCCAACATGGAGCTATTCCCTGAATTTCTACATGTTTGTTGAATTGCCTAATCAAATAACTCCAAGCCGAGGTGATAAAGAGAGGAAAGGAAAGTGAGCATGTTCTCTTTGGTCTGTCACTCCAGCTGAGGCTCTGTGCCTCCCTGCTGAGGCTGCCAGCACGGCCGAAGGGTGGACAGCAAGTTCCCACCAAACCACGACACAAAATCACTGGCTGCAAGCACCCTGCTCCCTCCCCGGGGCTGCTTCACCTCTCTGGGCCCAGGCTCACAAACAAGTTGCTGCAAGCAGCTGCTCCATCCTGTTCCACATCTCTGCTGCAATCCAGGTTCGATGATCCCCGTTGCCCAGGCACCCCACAGACCCAGCCCACCCCTCAGCACCACGCTCACCCCCAGCCTGAGCCCAAAACCCCAGAGCACACCTGCAGCAGAGCTGGTGGCTGTCCCACGTGGGACATGCGTGTTGTGGCACCTCCTGTGGATCAGGACCCACACTCACAGCCCCAGCCCTGAGCCCCTGTGAGCTCCTCTCGGGGTATCAGCAGTGACATCACACAGAAGGAGATAAGTCACTGCCACCAGGTTCCCACCAGAGGCAACACCTCCCAAAGGGAGAGAAAACCCAACTGGTGTCCCAGGACCAACCAGCCCAGAGTCCAGGCAAAGCCAGACTTTCGTAGCCAATTTCTGCAGCACAGGCCCCAAGGAAGAGCAAGGAATGCATTACAGACACAGTGAGGTATTCACACCAGAGACAGGAGCCACTGCTCTGCTCCTGGACACCCCCGACAGCACAGCTGGGACGAGAGGTCACAAACTCACCAAAACTGGGTGGGACGGCACTTTTAGGTGTGTAAAAGCAATCCAGAGGGCTCTTTTCTCTTTTAAAAATTATCTATAATGCTTCTCTAAGTATTTTTCTCTGAAACAGCTTCTTAAGCAGAGGACAAACCCCGGCAGCCGCAGTGGCTCCAGCTGGGCGAGCCTCAGCCACTGAAGCAGCAGCTGCTGGAACCAGAAATTAAAGCCTGAAGTCAAAGCTTAAAACTTCACTGGCTTAAGTGCTTTAGAAGCAAAATAAAAGCTTACAAATTCCATGTAAAGTTACTGCTATTACAGGCTTAAAGGGCTACCCAACAGGAGAGGGAGAAGGAGAGAGCAGGGGCAAGAGCACGTGATCTGAGAGCTAACATGGAACACGACATGGACCATGCTTCTCTGAGGACCCTCTGCTACCACCTTGTCCCCAAAAAGGCTAAAGAATTTTTTGGGGCAATAATCTCAAGCTCTGGGATGCAAAAAAAAGCCAAGCAGGGGCTCCCCTGGGCCAGTTTGGGTCCCAGTGGGACTCACCATCACCACAGCTCCCCACACTGGGGATGCTCCCAGAGCATGGAGAGACTGAGCTCCAGTTCAGGGAAAGGTCACTGGGTTGTCTGGGGTGGGGAACAGAGTAGAGGCAAAGAGATGCAGCAAACAATAAAACTTAGACATTAGGGCAGAGTGGGGAAAAAACGTTCTGTTCACTAAAGAGAGAGACAGGGAGATGGAGAAGCAGCAACAGGAATGACTCAGGTCATAGAGAACAACAACAGAAATCTGCTATAAGCAAACAAACCCAGGCAGGATGAAGGCCACGAAAACCTGCAAGACAGAGTACACAAAAAACCATTTTTTCCAGAAAGCTGACAAAAACACGTCTGTGGGATTGAGAGCATAATCAAAGCTCAGCATGAAAAAGGCTGTGAGGAACGACACAGAAGAGGCAGACACGGAGCAGAGCCGGGAGAGCAGAGCAGAGCAGAGCAGAGCACACGGCGCTCGCCCACGGGCTCCCCGTGCAGAGAGCTCAGGCACAGACACTGCCTGTACCCAAAGATGCTCTGGGTGAGGGTTTTCTACATCTCTGATAAGCGAGGTGGAACAAATTCACAAGATAAAGCAGACCTGCAGCTGCAGTGAGTCCCAGGGCAGTACAAGGGCTTGGGAAGGTGAGCAGGGGGTGCCTGTCCATCCCCCCGCAGCCACGCTGGGACTGAAGTCCTTCAAGTGAGTTTATTTTTTGAATGAGCCAAAATAACAGGAACGCCGAGGTTGAAAGCACTGGAGTGAGTTCAAAAGACTGCGTTTCCACTGGGAAATAAATCTCTCACCATTTTGTATAATTAGACAAGGAAAATGAAAAACAATTTCAGAAAGAATTCCCAGAAGCAATATCCAGGGAGGAGACAAGAGGTGTGCTGGGCAGGAATGCGGGGCTGGGCTCTGCTGTCACTGCCACACGAGCACGGGTGGCACCTGCGGCAGCGGGGCTGAAGGAGCTGCAGGGCCGCTGACAGATGTGCCAGCAGGAGCCCAGCTGGGACAGGAGCACGGCACGGGCAGCCCCAGAGGCACACCCCACCCGTGGCACCCAGCCCATGCGGAGGAGCCGGCAGACCCTGCGGGGACAGCGGCAGGAGCGGCGGGCAGAGGAACAGGGCAGGGAAGCGGCTCCGGTCTGGGGCTGTGCCCAGGCTGGGGACACAGCCGGGAGGACAGCGCTGTCCCCACCGCGAGCAGCACCAGCAGCCCGGGGTGCGGGCCGGGGTCACCTCGCTCCGCAGAGCCCGGGCACGGAGGGGGCCGGGGTGCGGGGTGCGGTGCCAGCCCCGGGGTGTCGCCAGGGCCGGTCTCAGCCGCCATCTAGTGGGGAGCGGCCACGGGGCTCGGGCTGGCACCGGACCCGGCACCGCCGGGGGAAAAGCCAGCCCAGCTGTGCCCGATGCCCACCCTGTCCCCAGCCCAGAGCACCCAGTGCCACCTCCAGCCCTTCCTGGGACACTCCAGGGATGGGCACTCCAATCCTCCCTGGGCAGTTCCAGTGCCTGAGCCCCCTTTCCATGGGGAAATTCCTGCTGATGCCCACCCTGAGCCTGCC
Source organism: Irena cyanogastra (assembly GCA_013397155.1). Taxonomy (NCBI): domain Eukaryota; kingdom Metazoa; phylum Chordata; class Aves; order Passeriformes; family Irenidae; genus Irena; species Irena cyanogastra. Next base: position 270,869 of record VWZV01005209.1, read on the forward strand.
CTGGCCCAGCCTGGGGCTGTTCCCTCTGCTCCTGTCCCTGTTCCCTGGGAGCAGAGCCTGAACCCCTCGCTTCTGTGCAGAGCCAGAAGGGCCCCCCTGAACCTCCTCCTCCTCCTCCTCCTCCACACTCCTTCACCACAACCTTACCTAAACGCTTACCTTGCTCTTTGCCACAAGACACAGCTTAATTTGTGCCTCTCCTAAACCTGCAGCCCAGCACAGCCACCATCAGCCAACACAGCTTTTATTCCTGACTCAGGTTCCAAGAAAGTTTCAGAATCGCTCTGGCCTCCACCATGTACATTTGCAAACTGCATCAGCAGAGGAGAAAATCCATAAGAAACTGATCCTGAGTATCTTAACAAAACCAAACACCGCTGCTCCGTCATGGAGTTAGCAGTTTCTCCTGTTTCCAGCCTCTGCAACATGGAAGAAAACCCAAAGTCAACACAGGGGCTTTATCCAAATGAATAACAAGTGGTAAGAGTTAACGGCGTGATGAGGGCTGTCTGGAGGCTGCTCTGACTGTGAGACACAGCGTAAATCTTCTCAAGTTGTGACAAATGTCTTGGCTAATGCAGCCACATTCTATGTTTAAATCTCACTAAGATGTAATTTGACATTTGGGTTTACTTTTTTCATTATAATTAAGAAACAAACTCCAGTCCGTGCTAATCTCCCCACAGCCTGAATTCACACATGGAATTACCATCCCCACCGTGCCAATGCCTCCCCACACTCTACAGTCAAATCAAAGGAAAACCAGACATTCCAGTAGGGTTCTTTGGTTACAGAAGTGCAGTCAAAGCATAGAATGGATATTTCTAGGAGTCCAGAGGTTAAATCCTCATCTCTTGCTCAAGGAAATCCCTGTGGAACAGGTAACACGAAGATAACACGCTACACCCTGGTGTTGTAAGATAAGAACCCAAACAGAACAGCCCACAGCTGCATTTTTGATGGACGGAGGAGGATAACTGAGGACAAGGAGCTGCCCCGTGTGTCAACACACACCACCTTCAGCAGCAAGGTGTCTCTTGGATCCACTTCCATGCAGGCTGCGCTCCCATCGCTCCCACTCCACACCTGCAAGGGCAGCGTAAGCCATTAGCAATTAAGTGCCACGAGGTATTGCATTAATGCACAGCCACAACCCCTGACGTGCTGGATGAGCCAGCTGCCCTCACCTCAGCTGATGGGCACGATAGGGGAGAACAGCAGCACGCAGGCGGCACCACGACCTCTGTGGTTTTGAGGGAGCTCTCATCACCAGATTCTGGAACAGGATAATCCAGGCAGTCCTGTCCTGGTTGCTCCACAGAACCTTTGGCATGCACAGCTCTTTGCAAGCGCCCAAGATGTGTGTCTGCACCTCTGCAGACTGGCTCTGCTCTGTGCAGAGCCTGGCAACACCAGCAGCTCACACACAGCTGGGTGAGCGCCTTCCTGCAGCTCCCATGGCAGCTGACTGGCTTTGCCATCCCTGCCACAGCAGCTGCCAGCAGAGGTGTGCAGTGCGAAGCAGGGGAGCAGGCTGGAGGAGCACAAGACTCCATGCAGATTAGGAGCAACAGTGCACATTTTGTCTCTGAAGAAATGGTGCCACCAGCATCAAGGCAGGGGTTCGTTTAGGAGGGATCAAGACAGCTGGCACCTGCAGCTGGAGAGGGTTGTGCCACTATAGCTGCCCCAGGAGTCAAGAGCCAAGGGTGGAGCAGCAGCTGGCTCTCCCAAACAAGGGCTCCTTTTCAACAGATGATAGAAAAAGGGAGCAGAGGCTGTCACAGAACCAGAGAATCATGGAAAGGTTTAAATTGGAAGAGCCCTTAAATCTCATTCAGTCCTACCCCCTGCCCTGTCCAACGTGGATCTGGACCAGGGATGGGGCAACCACAGTTTTTCTGGGTGGGTGTAAATTGAAACGAGAGAGGTTCAGCCTTGGGGTCAGGAGGCCAGAGAAGCAGCTGGGCTGGAGCCCAGGCAGGCTGTGCCCTCAACTCCAAACTGGTAACACCCCGAGCAACCTGCTCTGAGCAGGAGGTTGGACCAGAAACCTCCTGAGCTCCCGTCCTACCTGAATTACCTGATGGATCTATGACTCCAGGCTGGGACCTGGCTGCAATTCCACCACGCAATCCTTTCCCTGAAATGCAGGGCAGCACCTCCCACTCGCAGCCTCCCCATCTCCTGGCTGCTGCACATTCCAAAAGCAAGCACCTGAGCAAGTCCACACTCACGGAACAGCCTCGTGTGTCCATGCCTCACCTGGCTGCAATGAACACTTTTCCTGACAAACAAGAACCTTTCCATGGATTTGGGGGGGGATCTGCTCAAACCAGGACCAGTCTGTGGGAGCAGGCTGTGCTGTGCTGGGATGGGACACCCTGCTCCCTGCATGGACTCTGCTCTGACTGCTCGAGCCCAGCACGCAGACACACTCCAAAGCCACACGGGCTGTCACGGAACAGCCCAGGCTGCTCTGGCTCTCCCATGGCTTTTTTCATATCCCAAAACGCTGTTGGCCACGGGCAGGCACAGAGGCCACAGACTGCTCTTGGCTGCTCGGCAGTGCCCTAAGTGCCATGGGAGAGTCACCACACGAAGGACGGGATGGGGATGAGCCCCACCGTGACCCCAGCACCCCCCAGGGACCCGCTCAGAACCGGCCAACGCTCTCCGAGCTGGCAGCGAGGTTTGCAAAGGCACCCCAAAATAAAAACTAACAACAATGAGTTTTCTGCAAACCTCCAGAATCCCTTCCAGAGGTGAGGAAGGCTTTGGCACGGCAGGAGCAAACACGGGGAACAGGGGCCACACTCCTCTGCTCACACGAAATGTACGATTCTCCACCAGACCCAGAAACGGCTGCCAAGGAGCCGCAGGACTCCGAAAGCCCTGGAAATCTACAACGTATTTTCTTCCACTGCTCTTTTTGCCATGTTTTCCTTTCAGCACGGCAGAGCAGCATGTTTGTGCTGGCCAAGCCTTCCCTCCTCCTCTCCGCCGCACCTCCAAGCAATCCAAGCACGGGAGATACAGTATTACCTCAAATATTTAACCAAGGGATTAAAGGATTCTCTTGGCAGGAGGCAGAAGCTGCCCCACAGACACAGCTCCCTCGCCGGCTGGCAGGCGCTGCGTGACAGCAATCTGCCCCGGGCTCCCCAGAGCTCGCCACCATTCCCTCTGCTTGCTTTTTGGCCAAAATTGCTGCTCACCGGCTCCCGGCCGTCCATGGCCTCCATCCACAGCCGGCGGTCCTCCTCCGACAGCGCCTGCATGGTGATGACGCCGGGCCTGCCGAGAGAAAGGGACGCGTCACTGAACCGCGGGACGGCAAGCAAAGGTGGCAAAGATGAATTTTGCATGAGAGCAAGAGGGAAGGACAAGCTCCTTCCTAGCCAAGCCCCAGCACAAGGAGGACAAAAGCCATGGACGTCCCTGCAGGTCCTGACCGGGATCAGCAAGCGAGCAGAGGACATCTCCAGAATCTGCACACCTTCCCGGTGGTTTTGTGCGAGAGCCGGGTGCCAAATTCCTCCTCTGGCCCTCGGCCAGCCAGCTCACCTGCACTGGGTTAAGCACGTCCATGCAACGGCAGGAGAAGGCAGAGAAGGCAAGCAGGAGCCCCACACATCCCAGCTCCCCGTGTCTCACCAGCACCCCAGCACCAGGCTCACGGAGGAGACTTCTGCTGTGCAAAGCACTTCATCCCCGAGATGTCCGTGCCCTCACGGCTGTGCCAGGCCCCTGGCCCTGTCCGTACCCTGCTCTAAGGCACGGCAGTGGCAGTGACACGACGCTGGTCCGTGTCCCCTCCTGCAGCCTCACAGGGGGAGCAGTGCAGGAGAGCCAGGGTGCCCCAGGGTGCTGCTCCTGCCCCCAGCACTGTCACACATGCCACAGCCCTGAACTGCCCTGTCAATCCAGCCTCCAACAAACAGCCCTGGGACTGCTCATTTACTGTAATGAGAAGGGGAAAGCACAGGCCTGAGTGCTGCACACACAGCACACGAGCAGGGGACAGCAGTGGCACCGCCCTTGCCCAAGGGCCAATGCCACCTCCAGCTCCTCAGTGGCCACTCCTGGACCACCCTTTCCATGCGAGGAGCCAAACCTCCACTAGCTGCTCTGTGAAGCGTGGCCAGCAAGGTGAGGATGGATTTGACAAGACAGAGTGTTTGCACAGCCTCAGGTGTGGGGACACGGAGGGTGGGAGCTCTGCTCCCACACCAGGGGCTGGCATCTCACGGCGCCGTGCTTGGCTGCCAGCTCCCAGGATTTCCATCTGCACATCCTGCAGTCTGGCTAAGCCTGCTCCTCCCCAGCCCTGTGCCTTTGGGCTGGGTCTGCAGCTCCAAGGGGTGGCCACGTCCCCTCCCAGCACTGCTCCCGGGCTCAGGCACACGGTGACACCTGTCCGTGTGTCTGGCTGGCGCTGCCTCTCCCTCCCTGGCTGCTCCCAGACACATCAGCAGAGAGAGCACAGCAGCATCCCCCAGGAGCACGGCCAGCAGATTCCCTGGCAACGGGCACACGCAGGGGGGCTGCTGTGCTCTCTGCCCTGGGCTCTCCAACACGGCAGCTGTGACAGCAGAGAGCCTCAGAGGCTGCTCCTCCCAGCCCAGCCCAGCAGAGCAGGGGCTGTGGTGGCACAGGAGCCAGGAGCGCAGCTCAGCACACGAGGGGAGGGAAGGGGAGGGAAGGGAAGGGGGATTAGACCTCGGGAGCTGCCAACCACCTGTGGAGTGCTCCACTGAGCACGTAGGCTCTGCTCCGTACTCAACCCCCAGAACCTGATAAAGCCTGGGGAGAGGGGTGATGTCTAACTTGAACTTCCCAAGGGTGGTTCAGCGGGAAAACGTGAATTGCACCAATACTTGCAGATGCCCTTTGGTCCTTGATAAGAGCCTGTAAGAAAATTAAACTTTAACAGGGGCTCTCAAGAGGTGGGCTTGGCCCCTCTGCTGCTGCTCTGTGGCACGCACAGGCCAGGACCCGAGGATTAACCCTTCTCCTAACTGCACTCCCACCCAGCCAGCCCAGCTTTCAGCACGCACACGGCAGCTCAGCACCGTCCCACCAGTGGAAGCTGTGCCCAGGTCCAAAAACCAGACATAATGTGCTTGATCTCTGCTAATCCCATTGGTGAGTCAGTCAATACTCACCAGCTTAGTGGTTTGGAAGTTTACTCACTTCAGAGGGAAGAGGAAACCACTTAACCATCGCCCCATCTGAGAGGGAAAACGCTCCACATCCAGCAGCAAATGCGTTCAAAGCACTGCACAAAGCTCCTTGTTGTGCAGGTACAAAGTGACTCAAGAGCAGTCACTGGTGCCTGGCGAGCTGCAGTGGCCACTTTAGCCAGGGCTTAGGTCTGACTTTAAGCCAAGCTGCTGCTGAAGGCACAGACGCCTCAGTCAGAAAGCCCTGAAGGGCTCTAGCTCAGCTAGGGACACACAGGAAAGGAGATACTGGGATTTCTGTCTCTTTAGCCAAGGCGTTAGAACAGAGACATTTAAACTCTCCATTCACGGCATGTTGGGCACTGGACTCCAGCAGAGCACGGTCCCAGAGTGGCAGTGCTGGTATCTGGAGTGCCAGCTTCCCTCAGCACAGGGCAAAGAGGTGATAACAGCAAAATGTTTGTTCTGCCTCTGAGCAGATAACAACTCCTCGGGCTTCACTTCAAAGCCAAACTTCTTTAACAGCATGGGGGGAGGGGCTGTGAAACTGAATCAAACCCAATTTCCATTGCAAATAGCCCTGCATTTCCTCCCCCAGTGTTTGTTTGCCAGGGCACCCATTGCATCACTTTCCTGAGCAGAACCATCTTCCTGGCTGTGATAAATTTAAAATGCACCCACACATTACGCCTCATTCATTATGGATGTGGCCGATGCCCACGGGGCTCCGTGTGCTCACAGCCAGGTCGGATGGCTGGCAGCGGACCAGCCAAGGCTGCAGCACCAGCCCTGCTGGAAACACTGCCTGCAAAGAGCACCATCCCCACGGAGCCTCCTCCAGGGCCAGCTCCTTCCTCGGGGCTGTCTCCTTTACCCAGGCAAAAACCCTGCTCCGACTCCTTTCCCAAAAGATCAGCAGAACGGATCTGCCCTTGTCCCCTCGCCCAACAACTGACCCCCAACACCGGGGGTCACTTATACAGATAATTATCTATAAAGATAACACACAGGAAATACAGATTTTGCTGTGGGGCAGCTCCCACCTCCTCCCAGCACAGGATGTACCTGGAGCCTTGTGGAGCCAGCCCACCCCAGCCAGCCACAGCTGTGTCATCAGGACAGCAGGACATCTCCTGGAACCTGAGCTGTCGTGGCAAACAAGATCAAGGACCAACTGATTCACTCCTAGGTGCTGCATCCCACGTTTCCACCTGCGGGCACCAAACCCCTTTGCCTTTCTCTGGGACACGAGGAGGGGAAGGGACATTTTGGGATCAGAAGAAATCCATTTCTAAACAGAGTGAGTGCAGGAGGGTGAGACCAGAGCAGAACATGGCCAACACTTAATAAGAAAGAATATTTTCAATATGCTACAATCTAAAAATGGAAGACTTTTCCATATGAGACAACACAGGAAATTTGAATTTTCTCAATATCTCAGCTTTTGTGACAAATGGCCTGGCCTTAAGGAGCTGTGACTAAGCACACTGAGAAAATGAGAAACTGCAATAGCTTTTCCTTCTTCCAGGAAAACAAACAAATAAGGAAAGCAATAGAAACAGATAAGAACTTCCAACTGCTGTAGCAGCTTATCACAGCGAGACAATCTAAACTGCTGATGAAAACACACAAGAGTGCTTTAATAACAGTGCTGAGCTGGGCTGAGAGCACAGAGATGCTCCCAGTCCCAGGCTGAGCAGGGCAGTGCAGCCCAGACAGGAGCCCACGGCCACGGGCCAGGCACCAGCAGCCAGATGCAGCCCCAAAATGCTGCTGAGCAAAGATGGAATTAAGGGGGAAGCTGACCCTGAACTCAGAAAGTCTGGGTGTCCCCCAGAGCTTAGAGCACCACCAGCACAGCCACCAGCCCAGCCACCAGCACTGCCACCAGCCCTGCCACCAGCACAGCCACCAGCCCAGCCACCAGCCCAGCCACCTGCAGAGCCACCAGCCCAGCNCAGCCCAGCCCCCAGCCCTGCCACCAGCCCTGCCACCAGCACTGCCACCAGCACTGCCACCAGCCCAGCCACCAGCCCTGCCACCAGCCCAGCCACCAGCACGTTCCACAGGGCTCAGGGCCACCGTGGCCACCATGGGGAAGGAGCCTCATCCCTCACTGTGACAACCCATCCCTCACCCCGCTGTGACAGCCCCCGAGGCTTTGTTTTAAAGGTCGCTGGAAAGGTGACACCGGCAGAGAACAGGGACAGGCTGCACTGCAGAGAGGCACTGCGGGCACGGGGACACCGGGGACACTGCAGAGCTGGGGTCACCTGGCACGGGGACACCGGGGACATCGCAGAGCTGGGGTCACCTGGCACGGGGACACCGGGGACACTGCAGAGCTGGGGTCACCTGCCACAGGGACACCAGGGACACTGCAGAGCTGGGGTCACCTGCCACAGGGACACCAGGGACACTGCAGAGCTGGGGTCACCTGGCACAGGGGAGCAGGGAGCAGGTCCTGCCACACTCAGAGCCCTGCAGCTGTCAAGTGTATTCCCAGAACAAGGCCAACAGCCCTCCTGGGGAACACCATCTGCTCAGGGAGCACACCTCCCACCCCCATGCCAACCACCCAGCCACTGTGCCAGTTCTTTCAGGAAGAATTTCTTAACAGACAGGGTGGTCGGGCATTGGCAGGGGCTGCCCAGGGAGGTTTGGAGCCCCCATCCCTGGAGGTGTCCAAGGAGGGACTGGAGGTGGCATTCAGAGCTCTGGGCTGGGGACAGGCTGGGGGTCAGGCACAGCTGGGACTCAGTGGTGTTGGGGGTCTTTTCCCACCTCAGTGACTCTGGGATCCTGGCTCTACAGTTCCACTGTGCACCAGGTGTGGTGCCAGCCACCCCGGGGGCACCCAGGCAGGGTCTAGGGCAGTGGTGGTACCTGCAGAGTTCACTGCTCTCATGACTCACCAAGAGGCCAAAGCCTGCACTTGAAAACCTCCTGCTCCCCTAAAAGCCAGCTGGCACTTAGGAGCAGCTCGCTTCTGGCCCAGAGCAATGACCTACATTATCCTAAATGACAAAGCCTTTGTCATCAGTCAAACCAGACACTCCTCCTCCCCAGGCTCCTTTTGTAAGACACTGCCTGACATCCCTGTTCACCTTGTTTACAAACCTGATTTAATGTGCAGAGACTACAAACAAGTTTAGTTAATGAAAAAAGAACATTAACAGTAAAACACAGTATCCATCACACTGGGCGTGCATTTCAGCCAGACCCTAGAACAGAAGTTCTGGGGCTCATTCTGCTGTAACAACACAACACAACACAACACAACACAACACAACACAACACAACACAACACAACACAACACAACACTTCTAACGTGCTACACTGAACATGAGAACTGTTTGTGACTGCCAAGGCCAGGCTGGATGGGGTTGGAGCAGCCTGGTCTAGTGGAAGGTGTCCCTGCCCATGGCAGGGGGCAGAATGAGATGAGTTTTAAGGTCCAACAGAAACTATTCTGGGATTCTGTGGCAAGGAAGCAATGCTGTAACAACAGATCAGGCTCCGGATTTTCAGCTTGGTTGTGCTGAATCATCTTCACAGGAGAAAAACCCACTTTTTTTTTTTTCCCACCTAAGGAGGAACAGCTCTTAGCTGGTGCTATTTAGGGCGTTACTGCTGAGCTGCAGCCCCGTGCTGCCTGAGCTCCCAAAGCACCGGCCGAGGCTGCCACCTCCAGGCTGTCCCCAGAGCTGTAGAGCAGCCCAAGCCCCGAGAGCTGGCCGGGGGAAGCGATCTCAGCACTCCCTGCACTGACAGCAGGACCACCTGATGCCCTGGTGGTGCCCAGATCCACCCCAGGAAGGGTGAGACAGGCTGGGCACATCACAGTCCCTTTCAGCCGTGGAAAAACTTGTTTCCTCTTCCTCTTAAGTTTGTCTTGGGAATACCCAGTATTTTAGACATCTAATGACAAATTCTGACACCAAGAGAATGCAGAGCTGCCTGTATACTGGGGAAAAACAGCCTTTTCCTTCAGGTGTGTCCTGCTTTCCTGCTCTCTCAGGCAAATCCCTGCAGCAGGAATGTGTACATGAAAGGAGAAATTCCTCAGGTTTTCCCTTCCTCTGCAACTCCACTGCCACAATTTACATGGAGCACGCAGATTTCTGGAGCAGCTCCTGATCCCATGCCTGGCAGGCTCCAAACATCAAGGGAAGCTTCAGCTGCCTCTGAACAGGCTGAAGAAAATTATTGTGGCTCCATTCTCCTTCTCCCACTTTTTAGTTTTTCACATTATAAAAAAATATCCTCCGGGCACAGCAAAAAAAAAAATAAAAATTCCTGTGTCAGCAGAAATAGTGCAGCTTTCTGGAGAAAAGCACAGCTCCAGAGAGTGGGAGGCAGCCCCAGGTTATCTGCTCCCCCAGCCAACACAGGCAGAGCTCCATCACCCCAGCCAGCCCCCCTGCCACGGGCTGGCACCAAACCCTGCCCCAGCACAGGCTGCACAGGGAGAGGCATCAGGGCTTATTCCAGCATGATCCAACACCCAGATTTCAATGAACTTGGGTTTTCCTGAGACCTCCAGGGAATTCCTGCAGACGGGAGGACAGCTGGAGCACGGACAGGCACACAACTGGGAGGACACACTGAGAGCCTTTGGAGGAGGCTTCTGTGACCCACGTGAACTCCTGCAGCGAGGGAGACCCGAGGCAGTGAGTAATTCCTCCTGGAACAGCAACACCAGCCTGCCTTTCCTGTTTGTGTGTGTAAGCCACGCATGATGCTGGCTGATAGGGCAACAGCTCTCACTCCTGGGTGCCAGAGATTGAATCCACACATAACACACCTCTGGTCCAGCTGCTGTGTGATAAGTCACAGCAGAAGTGTTTTCTTCTTCAGGAAAAAGGAGTGAAAGTGCCTGGAGGCATGGGCCAGCGTCTATTATCACCCATCCATGGTGAACCAGCAACAGCAAAGCTGAGACTGTTCCAGCACATAGCCAGTGCTGGGAACAGGCAGAGCAGCCACAGAGCACCTTTCCCAGGCTGGCCACTGCTCACCTCGTGTGGCCAGAGGCTGCAGAAGTGCTAAAACACCCTTGCAGTCAGGGAGACTTGAGTCAGAGAGACTTGTAAAGCAAAGCACCGACTCCACACACGGAGAGCACCTGGCTGGAAAAGGTGTGACTCCCTGGACTAATGCTTCCCACCCACAGGAGGACCTGTCCCAGAGCCACGTGCAGGAGCACAGCCCTGCCCTGCACACAGCCCAGGAGCCTCCTGGCAGCACTCACCTGTCCACAGCCTCCACATCAAAGCAGAACCTCTTCTCAATGGAGTCTGTTTTCCGCCGTGTGCAGGACTTCAGGGTGACAGCTTCATCTTCCCCCTGACAAGAGACAAAGTCACAGCTGAGGCTGAGAACAACCAACAACCACAGGACTGTCCCCAGCACCCACAGCTGTCAATGAGCAGGTTCAAACTTGGGGGGATCTGGCAACAGCACTCTGCTAAAAATATCTATTTATTTCTCTGACAGCAGGACTTGTCTTTTTGCCCTTATTTAGTCCAAAACCTTTTATGAGGAGCCTTCCCTTCAGGATGCCCACGATTCAATCTGTGCATTAAGCACCACACAACCCATTCTTCAGGTGGGCAGGTACTGCTGGACCACAACTTTTGGGCAAAATCAGCTTTATTTTCCATTGCTGAACAGCACTCCCTAGAGCTGCTGGCAGTTTGCACTCCACGCTGCGTTTTTGGCAGCACTGTGCACACGAGGGCTCCTAACAGGAGCAAACATGTCTTCAAATGTTTATTATATAACAAAGCAATGACAAAACCATTCTCCCACCCAGAGAATGCCTCTCTGCATCCAAGCTGGGCTGGATTTCCACAGGGCTGAGCAGCAATCCAGCAGGATCTGTGAGCACTGCTGTCCTCTGCTGGAGGAAATCCTGCCTCAGCCCCTGCCAGCACAGACACTTCTCCTGCAACTGTGAAATTCCACTGATTACTTAAGAGAAAATGAATTCTGAAGGAGTTCCTGGAGACAGACACTTTTCTGGGCTCTCTGTGCTGTTCCTGATGACACCTTGGCTGACCACCCTGTTCCCTGACATCACCATTTTTCCAGGAAACATATTTAGAATCACTTAGACTGGAAAAGACCTCTAAGATCACAGAGTCTGAGAGTTGCCCAGAACAGCCAAGCCCACCACTGACCCATGTCCTCACATGCCACAACCACATGTCCATTAAATCCCCCCAGGAAGGGTGACTCCCTGGTTCTTATCCATGAACTCCTCCCCACTGCCAGCACCATTCAGCTCCTGACAACCAAAACACTCCCTAACACTCAGTCCTGCCCATCCCACCATGCCTCCAGGATGGCAGCAGCTTTCCTGTGGCTCCCAGCCCCTCCTGCTTGTGCCCATGCTGCAGGCACTGCTGGAGATGCTCTTCTGTTGGGTCTCTGAACCTGCCCCAGCAAACCCCACCCTGACTGTTCTCGTGTGCTTCCATGGTTTCTAACCCACCAAGAACTCTCCTGTCCCAGGCAAGGGCTCCAGCACAGAGCCAGGAAGACAGAAGAGCTCCTGCAGGGCTTGTCCCCAGGGTCTGGCAGTGGCCTGCCCCTGCTGCCCCCCAGCCTGCCCCACTGCCAGCACAAGGCTGCTCCCAGTGTGCCAGCTCCCAGTCCAGAACTCAGGGAATGCCCCTGCTCCAGACCCACCAACAGCCCAAGGCCACGAGGGGCTGATGCCCCCCATGCCCCACCTGTGAGTGATGGGTGTCCTCGTGCAGCACCTCAGCACCTGCTCCAGCCAGACCCCAGAATTCCCAGCAGTGCAGCCCAAGCCCCCAGGCTGCTCCATGCTCAGATGTCCCTGGTGGTCACCACTGACAGAGCCTGGAGCACAGGCAGCATCTCATGCCAGGGTGGTGCAAGCCACAAGTGCAAGCCCAGCCCTGGAGAGGGGCTGCAGCCTGGCCTGGAGAGGGGGTCAGGCTGCTGCCAGCAGCTCCCACAGCCCTGGCTGCTGGGAGAGCCCTGAAATGGGAAGGGACCAGACAAAACACAGTACAGCCACTGATGATTACAGGGCTGGGATATGTTAATGCTGAGCTATAATGAAGATGCTCCAAGGCAAGAGGAAATTAATTTTAGAAGCTTCCCTGCCCACAGCTGGCTCCCTGTGCCAGCAGGAAGCCGTGTGGGAGCCTGTCCAGCTGCCCCAGGCACTCCCCAGCACGGGGATTGTGCTGCAAACTGTCCCAGCTGGGAACACTGGGGAGGGGTCTATTGTTCCTGCTGGACAGAGGAGCAAAGCCAGCCCTGGATACAGCCCTGGGAGCACTGGGACACAGCATGTGCTGGCTCCCCACAGCCACTGCTCCCCTGCTCTTCACACCCCCTCAGGGCCAAGGGGAGCTCCAGGCTCTCCTGTGGCTCTGTCCAAAACAAAACAACTTCATTGGCCAAGTCACAGGATCGTCAGAGACTCCCAGAATGGTTTGGGTAGAAAGGGCACTTAGAGCTCATCTGCTTCCACTCTCTGCCATGGGCAGGGACACTTCCACTCCACCAGGTTGCTCCAAGCTCCATCCAACCTGGCCTTGGACAAGTCACAGGCATTGGAGAAGGAGCAAAATAATGAACAGGTTCTCTTGTCTGCACCTTGGAGCAGGAACAAGGGACTGGGAGCAGGCACCCATGGAGCTGGAGCATGGTGGGTGCACGTGGCTGGCAAAGACCTGTGGGCTTTGGGGGTTCCCTGTCTTTTCTTCCCCAAACCAGGTGCCAAGTTCATTCCCCATGTGTGGCAGCCACTCAGCTTGGAATGAATGTGACCCACTTCACTGCATTTGTGTCACCTTGCCAAAAAGGTGACACAGTTTGAGTCCTGGGAGAGTCTGCAGCCAGCAGTGCCACGTGCTCCCTGGCAGGACACAATCCTGCTCCCAGGCAGCACTCATCCCTGTTCCTCCTGCTCCCAGGCAGCACTCATCCCTTTCCTCCTGCTCCCAGGCAGCACTCATCCCTGTTCCTCCTGCTCCCAGGCAGCACTCATCCCTGTTCCTCCTGCTCCCAGGCAGCACTCATCCCTGTTCCTCCTGCTCCCAGGCAGCACTCATCCCTGTTCCTCCTGCTCCCAGCCACCACTCACCCCTTTTCTCCTGCTCCCAGGCAGCACCCACCCCTTTTCTCCTGCTCCCAGCCACCACTCACCCCTTTTCTCCCGCTCCCAGGCAGCACCCACCCCTTTTCTCCTGCTCCCAGCCAGCACTCACCCCTTTTCTCCCGCTCCCAGGCAGCACCCACCCCTTTTCTCCTGCTCCCAGGCAGCACTCACCCCCTTTCCTCCTGACTTCTGGTCAAAGGGCACCATGGTGATGCGCTTCGATTCCCTCTGGTAGGTGCAGTAATGCTTCACCCAGGAAGTCCCAAAGTGACCTGCAGAGCAAACACAGGGCTCATGCCCAAGCAGCCCCAATGCCCTCATGTTAGAACCCGCTGTGTTCAACCCTCATTTCACATGCCAGACTCCTGCACCTGAAAGACTTTTAGGAGGCACTGGCAGGGATTCTTGCTGGCTGCCACATTCCCACTGAACACCCCACTCACTGGGCCAATCCCTGTCTTCCAGGGACTCTGTACCTGCTGGATCAGCCCCTGTCCTGGCAAAGCCCTTCCCCAGGCTCCCCAGCCCAGCACCTACGCTTCTCCTGCACGTAGAGATACCCCTCCATCGTGTAAGGGCTGATGTTTTTGTGCTCGTGGGGGTTCTCCTTCATCTTCTTCATCAAAGCTTCAACCTCTGACCTTGTTCCTTCAAAGCGGTTTCTTGTCTGCAAATTAAAACAGGAAAGTCTTCTCCAGTGCAGGGACCCTGCCTGGCTCTGCAGCACATGGGGTGGGCTGGGTCCCTACAGCCCTGTGGGAAATGGGACTGGGGAGCCCAGGGGCAGCCACGGGGCAGGTTTGCTTCCTGGGCCTGGATTTAAGCTAAAGCAAAGATATCACAACAATTGGCAAGGCCTTCCAGAACTTTAAGGGGGCTTACAAAAAGACAGTGATTTTTGACATGGGTTGATACTGATAGGACAAGGGAAACGGATTTAAACTAAAAGAGGAGATATTTGGATTGGATATTAGGAAAAAAATCTTCCCTAGGAGGGTGGGCAGGCCCTGGCACAGGTGCCCAGAGCAGCTGTGGCTGCCCCTGGATCCCTGGCACTGTCCCAGGCCAGGCTGGACAGGACTTGGAGCACCCTGGGATAGTGGAAGGTGCCCCTGCCCATGGCAGGGGGTGCAATGAGATGGGCTTTAAGGTCCCTTCCAACCCAAACCAGTCTGGCTCACATTCTTTAAAATACACCAGAAGGTGAGGTGGCTCTGCCAGACATTGACAGCAATGGGCATGGGGACACCCTGGGCACAGGGACACCCCGGGCACACTCACATTCTGGATGCTGATTGTCAGCTCTGTCTTGAAATCGCTGAAGTCCTTGGCAAGCTCGTAGCCGTGGTGGTAGAATGTGAACAGCCCCTGCAGAAAGGCCAGCAGCTGCATTGGGAAAGAGCAAATGGAGATGGTCAGTAGAGACCCAGAGGCAGCACTGCTGAGGGGAGGGGTCCCTGCAGCCCCCCGGGGTGGAGGAGCCCTCTGTGAGAAGGGCTGTGGGGTGAGGCTGGACCCCCTGGGCCCTGCCCTGCCAGGGCTCCCCATGACCCCGTTCCACCACACCACCCCCAGTTTTGTGCAGGCTGAGATGGACTGAGAGCTCACTTACAGGTTCCACAAACTCAAACATCTTCCTCTCCTGGACCTCCTGCACCTTGAAGACATATTCCAGGGAGACCTCGTAGAAGTGCTGCCGAACCAGGTCCACCTGGCTGTCTGCCTGCAGAGGGGTTGGAGAGGAAAGGCCAGCTCAGGAACGACCAGAGCACACCTGGCTCGGACGGGAACACCCCCAAGCAGAGCAAACCCAGCCCCAGCCAGCGTCCGGGTGGGAGATGCCACCAGATGGCACCAGCAGGCAGCGCTGCTCCACCGCACCTGCACGGCATCCCGAACTGAATCCTGAACGGAATCCCCTGCTGAATCCTGAACGGAATCCCAAACACATCCTGAACTGAACCCTGAACAGATTCCCGTACTGCATCCCGAACTGAATTCTGAACGGAATCCCCTGCTGAATCCTGAACGGAATCCCAAACACATCCTGAACTGAACCCTGAACAGATTCCCGTACTGCATCCCGAACTGAATTCTGAACGGAATCCCCTGCTGAATCCTGAACTGAATCCTGAACAGAACCCCCTGCTGCATCCCGAACTNAAACTGAATCCCAAACAAAATCCCATGCTGAATCCCAAACTGAATCCCAAATACATCCCGAACTGAATCCTGAACAAAATCCTGTGTCCTGTGCTGCATCCCGAACTGAATCCCAAACACGTCCCAAACTGAATCCTGAACAGAATCCCGTGCTGCATCCCAAACAAAATCCTGTGTCCCATGCTGAATTCTGAACAGAATCCCACACTGCATCCCGAACACATCCCAAACTGAATCCCAAACAAAATCCCATGCTGAATCCCAAACTGAATCCCAAATACATCCCGAACTGAATCCTGAACAAAATCCTGTGTCCTGTGCTGAATCCCGAACTGAATCCCAAACACATCCCAAACTGAATCCTGAACAGAATCCCGTGCTGCATCCCAAACAAAATCCCGTGCTGAATCCCAAACTGAATCCCAAATACATCCCGAACTGAATCCTGAACAAAATCCCATGCTGAATCCGGAACTGAATCCCAAACACATCCCAAACTGAATCCTGAACAGAATCCCGTGCTGCATCCCAAACAAAATCCTGTGCTGAATCCCACACACATCCCCAACAGAGTCCTGAACAGAATCCCACACTGCAACCCAAATACATCCCAAACACATCCCAAACACATCCCAAACAGAATCCCACCTGTACCCCACATGGCATCTCCAGGCAGCCCCACAGGGCCATGCTCTGTCCAGGGCACAGGATCACACCTCTAACAGTGGATCCACGAGTGGATCCTTCCCTCCACAGCCAGAATTCCTTCCACTCCCAAGCCCCGTACCAGTATCTCAAACACAAACTAAACCAAGGGCTCAGAGGGTCATTTAAAAGCCACCATGCCCTGGGACACGTGGGTGCTTCCACATGGGAAGTTATTTACAAACCCCAAGGACAAGGCTGGCTTGCAGGCACATCTGCCCAGATTCTGAGCCCTCCTCAGCCCCGATTTGCTGGAAGATGATCACCTGTGCCACAGGTATTTCACAGCTCTGCTGGGCACAGTCCCACCACCTGGGCACAGGAACCCACCAGTGCCCCCAGGAAGGGATCAGCAGCACACCAGCACCATGCCCAAAGGCAAGGACACACATCCTGCAGCACCAACCCAGCCCTGGGCCAGCACAAGGAATTCCAGACTTGAGAGAAGTGCCTGAAAACTCAGCATACTCATCCAGTAAGAGCACTGGTCACCACAGCTAACCATGTCCTGAATCACTGATGGCTCCTAAGGAGTTTAAGGCACTAAGCCTGATCCCTCCTCCCCTGGAGCACAAAGCAGCCACTTGCAGAGAAGGAGACCAGACATCCATGATTTGTGCTGGCACACGGGAAGCCTGCAGCAGAACCAGTTCCTTTCTGTCACACTCTCTAATTATAAACCCTCTCTCCTGTTTGATTGCTATCCATTTTGGGATCTCTCTGATTGACTCACAAAGAAAGCTCCATATCCTCTCATCACAGGAAAAGGGGAAAACCCAGCACCCGCAGCCAGAATGAGGGGAAAAAATGAGTTTACAGCCAGGAGAACCATTGTTACAAGCTGTGTGAGGCATTCAAAAAGCTCTCCACTGTCACAGACAGACATGGAAACTCAGAGGTTGCTCTCACCTCCTGAAGCTGGGATTCTTTCTTCTTGGAAGACAAGTTCAGGTGCTTTTCTAGGACACCACAGTATTTCTCAGTCTCCTTGTCGTATTTCTTTTTGGCATCCTAGAAAACAGGACAAAAAGTGTGACCCTGAACACGGCAGTCCCAGAGCAGCTGTGACAGCACCCCCAAGGCACCAGGCAGGATGGCAGTCCCAGGTGGGAGCTGACATGAGACAGGACCTGGGGGCAGCAGCTGGGAGCAGGTGATGCTGCTTTTACCTGCCAGCATCAGGCAGCTCCAGGAAAGCAGCTTATGCTGCCAAAACCCAAGGCTTGAGGGAACCCCTCCTCTATTCCTGGGGCCCAGTGCTTGGTAAAACATCCAGATCCAGGTCCAAAAACAACAGAGTGAGAAAGTGCTTTCTAAGCAGAACATGGCCACAATTCCACATCCCACCCCTGCTGCCCCCCACAAGAGCTGCTCCTCTGTGTCACGGAGACAACGACACAGCACCTCGGCCCTTTGTGGCAGCAGCACTAGGGATGCCAGTTCCACTTTCCTTTGCACCTCTGTCCCAGCCTGGCCACCCCAGCATGCCAGGACCAAGTCCATGCCAGCAGTGTTTGCAGGCAGCGTGTTCTGGAGGACTCCTGTCTGTGTTTGTTTTCAGCTGCACGAGGCCGGGCTGGGCACCGCTGCCATGCGAGCGCGGCCCCGGGCGCTGGCATGAGCTGCTTGCAGGCAGCAGCAGGTTGTTATAACAACAGGGCAGCCACAGACAGTGGTTTTCATTTCAGAACAAAGGCAGGAAAGAAAGAGGGGGGGCCAGGCTGTCTCACAGCCACCCTCAGCCACACCGGCGCTGCCCCGTCCTGCCAGAAGCGCCGGAGTTCCCGTGCAGCCCCCAGCGATGCCGTGGGGTGGGGAGTGCAGGCTGGGCTCAGGGAAATGTGAGCCCCTCCAAGAAAATCCTAATTCTTCCTTGGAGTAAGGAAAAAAGTTCACTTCAGCTGGCATGCAGTTTTTTTGCCCTTGGCACGTTATTTTGTTGTGGGTGAACTCAGAACACTGAGGCAGTTCCCAGGAGCTGGACAGCCCCGTGTCCATCCCACAGCAGCACACTGCCCATGCCTCCTCCCATGCCCAAGCCCACCCTGCAGTGTGCCAGGGCCTGGCCAGCTCTGGGGGGCAGTGGCTGGGTTACCTTGGCAGCCCCAATCTGCTCCTTGCGGAACTTCTCCAGCGGCGTGATCAGCACCTCGCTGGCGTTCTCGATCTGGGGGCAAAGACAGGCACAGCTCACCTGTGCTGCTCCACAGCCTTGTCCATGGAAAGCTCCCACAGCCCCCAGACCCCCACAGGCTTCACCCCTCAGTGTCTGCAAACCTGTGAGCCCCCCCAGCAGCAACACCAGCACCAGCCACCCTCCAACAGCAAGACTCCATTCCTGATGCTTCTCAAGTGTTTCCCCGCCAAGCCCACCCTCTCCTTCCTCTGCCTCCCCTGCAGCTCCACGCCGGGCGAGGGAAGGAGCACTGGGGCTGGCAGTCGCTGTCACCACGGTGTCCCAGGTGCCACCAGCCCCTGCTCCCAGGACAGACGGGGCCGTACCATGCGCATCCGCTCGTCCTCCAGGTTCCGCAGCACCGTGGCGAACTCCTGCAGAGACTTGGCTGGAAGGGACACAGTCAGCACTTAACATTCCATTAGTAAAGAAAGAAACTGCACAGAGGGGTTTTGTCTGTCTGTGTTTCGGGTGGGGAGGTTGGGGTTTTTATTATCTTTGCTCTCTCCCTAGAAATGTTCCTGCTGCCTACAGAAGCAGCTGGCAGCAGAGCATCCCCAGGACCAGGCTTCCTCCTCCAGAGAGCAACATCCTCAGCTCAAACCTGCCCTACCCAGCATCACTCATCACCCAGTCCCACAGCCCTCCAGCCATGCCCTGCACACGAGGGGCAGCTCCCCAGCACGGGCACAGCACCAGGGAGACCCGGACGTGGAGCTATTTCTGCTGAGAGACTGGGCACAAATAAACAAGCAAAGTTAAATCAGGGCTAAAGCTTCTTTGCTCTCCTGGCTCCAGACGACGTGCACAATAAGCTCTAAAAGTTCAGCTGGGGCAGGAGCAGGATGAGAGAGGGAAGAGGCTGAAGACACTGCCCTGTGCCAGGAGAAGCTCCGTGGCAGAGCCAGGCTTAGTTCAGGGAGCCTTGCCAGGCTCAGCACTGCTGATTCCCTCAAGCGCAGGATCCTGTGCGACGCTGCTGCTCCTCTGCTTCAGAGCACAGCCCCTTGCAGTGTATCCAGCCACAACCACCTCCAGATGCTCCTACCAGCGCAAAACGTCCAGCTAACTGAGATGGTTTCAGATACGGGCAATCTTCTCCCTTTCCCATCTGGCAGGGACAGATTTAGGCCAAGAAGCAGCAAGTGATTCCCTGGAGAAGGCCCTGCTGCTGTTGAACCGGGAGGAATATGCCGTTTTGAGAGCACCCAGACAAATTCCCGGACCCGCTGGTGTCCTGGTGTGTGTTTCCCTGCCGTGCCCTGCCCAGGGGTGTGGCTCCAGGAGCACCAGGACTCACCTATGCAGATCTCATCATCGGTCTCAGCGTCGCCGATGCAGCGGAATTTGAACTCGTTGAGGGAATCCGCGAACTTGCGCTTGGCGGCCGACAGGTCTGTGAGAGCAGGAGCAGGGAAAACAGGGATGTCACAAATGGGAAAGTCCCCCAGCAGCAGGATGCAGGCAGACACATGACCCCAGCCAGGATATTCCCACAGAGGGACCCCTGGCACCAGGGAAGCCCCAGAGCGCTGCCCTTCTGCACCCACCCCAGGGCCAGGGCTCTGTGGGGTCCCTGTCAGCACCCCCAAAACACCCTACAGGAGATGAAACTCCAAAATACCAAAAGAGCCACCCCAGATCTCAGACCTAGAGCCATGGGGCAGCAGCAAATGGTGACACACAGTGACACTGCTCCCCTAGGGATGGCACCTCTGCCATGCTCCTGTCCCTGAGGGAAGGCAGTAGCACAGAGCTTTATTGCTTCCCGAGCTGCAGATTCTCTCCAAGATCTGGATCCTATTAAGTTCTTACTGGCAGTGACCTGGGTGGATCCAGGATTGGCTTTGCAGGCCAGCCCTGTTAACCTGGCACAGGCAGACAGCCCTGGGCACCACGAGGCCACCGAAGGCAGCGTGTGGCACCAGCACTGCCGGTGTGAGGAGCTCCCACTGCTCACTGCTCACTCCCCCGGGCGGGTCCGCACTCAAAGCCCAAAATTCCACGGGTTTTTCCCTTTCCCAGCATCGGTGGAAAATGTGTGCACACACAAAGGCCGTTTCCTCCTCCCAGACACCGACAGCCAAGAGATAACCACACCAGAGTCCAAGTGTTTTGCTTTCCCCATGGGATAAGGGAGTTGCCAACTTTCTCCAAGCATTAGAGCTGTTTTCCCAGTATCGCTGCTGACAGCCCTGGGGTTAATCCTGCCCAGTTCAGTCCCGGCTGCCTCACACAACTGCTTCCTAAGGCAGCAGGAAATCACCCAGCCAAGGCAGGCAGGGAGGGGGAAATCCCTGGGAGCTTTCCCAGTGGAAAAGCACAGAGGGGGCTTCTTCAGGGAGAAGGTTCACACAGAACAGGATTTGCACTTTGCTCCCTGGAAGGCTTTTACACCCTTCCTGTGCCTGGAGCTGCCAGGAGTCTCCACTGGCACCTACAGAAGCAAGACGTGGTTTTTGGGGAAACTTCACACGTGCTCCTGGGCAGGGTTGAGAAGAGGGACTCGGGAGGGTGGGAGGGTTTGTTCCAGCTCAGCACAGGGCTGAGCAAAGGGCACTGGGGCAGCCCGAGCAGCTCTCCCTGCTCCCTTCCACGTGCCCGTGCTGGTGCCAGCAGCAGAGCAGCCTCCTTCCCTCACCAGAGCTCGGGGACTCTCACCCAGCCCCTCCTGCCTGCCCTGGAATAACCACGAAGTTGATGTTCATGATCTAAGGAGCCATTTCCTCTCCCCCACCCCTGCTGGCCCCAGCCCTCCGAGCCCTTGGCCACATTCCACGTGCCACATGCCCACCTGAACCTGGCCTGATGTGACACCCTCGTGCCCACCACGGGCTGGGCAGGACCCCAGAGCTGGAGGCTGCTCTGATGAACACCTGGGGGGAGCTGAGCTCCCCAGCCCGGGGCAGGGTCACCCTGTGCAGGGCCACCCTCTCCTCCAGCTGACAGCGAGGAGCAGGTCAGGGCTCTGGGACCAGGCAGGAGCCAGAGCAAAGCCAAGGAGCCTCTGGAGCCAGCAGCACTGACAGCAATGGCCCACGGTGCTTGCAAACAGGCAAGGCAGAGGGAGATAGCTCCTGGAGTGACAGTGATAAAGGATAAAATTAGCAGCAGGATCAGCCAGAAAAGGAGAGAGGGGCACCCATGCCCACCCTGAGGGGCCTCACTGTCCTCCCCGGGCCACCCATGCCCCAGCATCCCCTCTTCCTAAAAGCTGCATTTTGGGACAGCACCCCTGCAGTGGAAGCAGGAAGGGACAGGGAGAAAAGGGCAGCCTCTCCACGAGCCTCAGCTCCTGAGGGTTCTTCTTCCCCAGGGCTGTGAACAAGCAAACCCACAATCCTGCAAAGGCTCAACAGCATCTGCTGCTTCCTCTCACGCACGAGCAACACCCCCCAGACACTGCACATGAGTCACACCAGGGCTGCACCAGGGGCTGGCAAGTTTTCCTTCCAAGTTCTCTGCTGGCTTGATCAGTCAACAACAGCATCAGAGAAAATCACCACAAAAAGCCTGAAAAATCCTTCTGCCTGAGCAACACAACCAGCTCAGGCTGCAGGTCTCATCATCATCATCATCATCATCACCTCCCATGGCTCCCCTTTCCCACCCGGGCTGGTGAGGTTGGGACAATCCCTTGCCAGAAAACTGACACACACAAGTCCACCTGCACAGCCACAGCAACCCAGGATCCAAACAAAATGCCCTTTTAAAGGTGATGCATCCTCCCCACCCACTGCATCCCCGAGCCCACCCCAGGAGCAGCGGGAAGGGGCACAGCTCCCAGCAGGTCAGAGGGCAGCAGCCTTGCCTGGGAGCAGCCTCAGAGAACCCCTCTGCCTGTCCCTGCTCCCTCACCCCCAGCCCAAGGTCACCCCCTTTCCTCCTCCCCCTGCAGCCCGGCAATTGCTGGCTGAATTCCTCCCCAGCCACACAGCTCCAGCTCCAGGCTCCCTCCAAACCTGGCTGGAGGGACCTTCTCCAGCCCCAGGAACCCTGCAAGGATCAGCAGCAAGGAGCACCCCGTGCTCCCTGTGTCCCTCCTCCTCCTCCTCCTCCTCCTCAGCCATGGAGAGTTCAGTCTTTCTGGGAAGTGGCTGCTGTTTCTACAAGGAGACTGAAGTGGTTGCTTTTTACATAAAAAGCCTCTTCCAAAGGAATTTGGAACTGCTGGAAAAGGCTGTTTGTGGAAGGAAGTGTTGTGATTTCCCACCCCTCCACGAGTGCAGCCCCCCGGGCACCACTTGCAGCCAGCACCCCAGAAACAACGGGTGGGACACTGAGGGGAACCAAAACACATCCAAGTGACACGGCAGGAAGGCAAACGTCCCTGCTGCCTGGTCCTGCTGCCTTGTCCCGTGTTGGAAAGATCAGGTCAGCCAGGGAAAAGTGAAACTGCTGGCTCAGAGGTGGGGGCTCTCCCAGAGCTGACTCTGCAGCCGGTTTGCTGCACAAGCTGCAAAGAGCAAAAAGCTCTGGCTCAGCTGGGCCAGGCCGGGGCAGAAGCAGCAGGATGGGTGGCTCAGGTTAAAGACAAGCCTGCTGCTGAGTCTGGCCCTGAAGGGTTAACGCTGCTCCAGAGGGGGAGCAGAGGATGCTGCTGCAAGGCAAGCTCAGCCAGAGGCTGGGATTTCTACACTTCCTGCAAAGAAAACTGCTTCATAGCTACATTTACTGTTCAAGTGGACAACAGGAACTGAGACTCCTGCCCCTTCCTTCCCCCGCAGCCAAGAACAGCAGGAACAGCAGGCTCAGGCTGTCTGTCCCCTGCAAGCCCCCGGAGACGGACAGGAGGACAATGCCAGTCTCTGCCCCAAGCAGGGCAGATCCGGGGGTCGCTGCTCCCAGCCCTCCTTTGGCTGCAGAGAACAGGACACAGCACGTGGCCACTCGGGCAGCACCCCCAGAGCCCCCCAGGCCGGCAGGGTAATCCAGGGAGCAGCCACTCCGACCAGCAGCCAGATTACAGCCTGCCCGGGGGGCTCAGAAAGCAGCAATATGGTGTCTGTCCCCAGAGCCAGCCAGGGCTGCAGCACAGCACAGCACAGCACAGCACAGCACCGCACAGCACCGCACCCCTGCTGGGGCCACACACCATCCTGCAGCTCAGGGACGCCAGGGAAGGGGCTTTGGGAAAGGTCAGAGCTGGGCCTGGCCCAGGGATGGGATGGATGTGAGCACTCTGCGTGGGACACGCGTCCAGCCTGGCCCCGCAGCTCGTGCAGGAACCCAGCAACAAGAACCCCATGTCTGCAAACAGCGTCTGCAGCTGCCACTTTGGATTTCTACCCAGCCAGCCCCAGCCCTTGCAGCACTGGGGTCAGCACCAAGCTCAGGGCAGCATCACGAAACGCTTCATTTGCTCCAGAAGGTTTAAATCCCCTCTCTGCGCTTCCCAGCAAGGTCAGCAAAGCCCTCCTCCCATGAGACACCGTGGTCCTCTGGGCCTGGCCCACTCCCAGAGCCACTTCCATACACAATTAGCACTGATTTGTTTATTAAACAACTTCTCCACCAGGTGGTTGGAGCTAATCAGTGATTTAGGATGGGACGGCAGCTGCTGGCAGGTTCCCCCTCTGAATCATCATGAGCAAATATATAAAACCAGATGGGCAGAGCCCACCCCACCTCCAGCACAGCTTCTGCCATCACGTTCTGCACAGCAGCCCGTGGAGAGGCTGCCACAGCTTGGCACACACCAGAGATGGAGGTTAGAGGGTGCCAAAGACAGCAAGGTGACCCCAAGGACCAGGGCCACGGGCACAGTCCCGGCAGTCGCCCCAGGCAGGACCCCCAAGGCAGGGAGAGCATCGCTGACGTGCTCACCCCATTTTGGTGCCTCTTCCACACACACAGCCTCCAGCTGAGCCCTGTCTCAGCAGCACACCCAGGGAGGCCAAATCCCACCACTTCGTCTTTACCACAGAAAATTTACAAGCACACATTCCCTACAAACCACGCTTCAAGCGAAAAACCCAAAACCGCTCAGACGCACTAAAGCGCAGAACAACCTGCAGCTCTGCCCAAGATGCCCCAGGAGCGCAGGCCCAGGAGGTGCCCCAGCTCTGGCTCAGCCCTGCCCTGCAGCCAGGGGAGCTGGGCACTGCTGCCAGCCCAGGCATCCCCGTCTGCTGGACCCACACACTCAGCGTGGCTCCGTACGGCAGCGCCCGCCGAGGGACAGAGGAGCCTCTGTGTGCTGAATGGCACCATTGACCAGGCTCACACAGCAGATCAGATCTGAGCAACACGCTGAAGACCTGAATTATTTTCGCGGTAGTTTAAGAGCTAAAGGTTCTGCGCTTTGTGAAAAGCAAAGTTATCCCTTGGAAGGACTGCCTGGCTGCACAGCTAAAATTATCCCTGCTGCCCACCAGCCCAGCACCCCGGCCACGTCACGCAGGAGAGGTTCAGGCTGGGCATGGAGTTATCTTGGGAGCTTTGCCAGGCCAGGACGCTTCTGCAAAGCTTCCCAAGATTCCTGACGGAAGGCACTGGAGATCCAAGGGAAATGAAGCCAAAAGGACAGCAGGGCCCAAGCTGCCAGTCCAGCCTGTCCAGTGTGACATCCTGCAGCAGCACCAAGGCACAAACCCACTTCCTTCAACTCCCACCGCTCCAGCCACTCTCTCCTTTTTCCCTGGTTTGAGGAAGTTGATGGTCAATTGGAAGCCTTGCCCTTCTGCCCCACTTCCCAACCATGAATCAGCCCTGGACTTTCTCAGGCTCTGGAGCCCTGAGCCCAGTGCTGAGCCTGCTTTGCCACAGAGGCAAAGGTCTCGCAGCCTCGCTCCATCCTTCCTGTTCAGCTTTTCTTAGCGCTTGCCCATCAAGTCATATTACAACAAAGCCACTCTCGTGACTCGGATCTTTGTCTCACAGTGGCTGAGACACTGCAGAAGCCCAGCTCATGCAAGTAGCTCTGCCTTTCCCCCTCAGAGTGTCACCAGGGTTGTGACACTGGCAGGAGAGAAACTGGTGCAGGCAGCAGGGATGGGTTAACGATGCAGCTGATGAAGTGTCCCTGACATGTTAATGAAGTGCCTCTCACCAAGGGTCCCACCCGCAGGGACTTCAGCACTGGCCATGTGAACCACCAAGCAACGACCTCTCCATGCCACCACGAAAGGAAGACTTGGGAGACTCCCACCTGTCCCGCAGGGAATCCCTGGAGGATGTTCCCCACTTGCCCAAACAGAGCTTTTCTGCAGGAGTCACTCCAAAGTGAAGTGCTCTGTCCTGTGCCCAGCACAGTCTGGCCCTGGCCCAGCTCTGCATTAATCAGGTTATTTTAACGAGCTGCAGCAGCTCTTGACTCAGAGACCACAGTGGGGAGAGGGGACAGAGGTGCTGATGGCAGTGGGATGAAGGGCAGATGGAGTGACCGGGAGCTCCGGGCACTGCCTGCCTCTGGTGTGCAGCCACAGGTGCCAGGCAGCAGAGCCTGCCCTGCCTGCAGCCAGGACATGCAGGAAACAAAACCCAGGAATGATGTAAACGACCCCCGGAAAGGCTTCCCATTCCTGGAGAGCCTGAGCAGACAGATGTCTGCAGCTGCAGGGAGGCACAGCCTAACACGAGTCCTCACTCCCAGCACGGAGCAGTGGGGCTCAGAGAAACACGGGCCTGCCAGAGCCCCCCTGGCAGCACCAGCAGCCACCACACACCCCCAGGATGGCCCTGGCAGATAAGGAGCTCAAAGCCAGGTACCACCACCCTGGCAGGCAGCTTCCAGGCTGACCATCACCGTGCAGAGAACCAGCACACGGGACCAGCAGAACCCCCCAGCACTGAGCAGTGACCCCTGCCCAGGGGTCCTGGTCCTCTGCACGAACGTGGCAACATCCCAGTCCTCCCACAGCCCCCAGAGCATCACTGCCTCCAGCTGCTGGAGGGGCACAGCCCATCTGGCCCCCAGCACAGGGCAGCATCCCCGATGCCATCCCCAGACTTGTGCACTTAGCAGCAAAACAAAATGAAACGGGGTTTCTCCACTTCCCCACCCAGCTCCCACGTCTGCCACTGATCCCTGTGCTTATTTTTGTTCACATCCTGGTGTTGTTTTGTAGCAGAACCCCCCGGCCTGTCCCGACCTGCAGCACAGAGTTTGCCAGGCAGGGAGCCAGGCGTCGGAGCAACAGGAGCTCAGGTGGGAGCAGGCAAGGTCTCCGAAAAAATCAAATGTAAATGTTCACCACTCCAGCACAGAGGAGGGATGCATCCAAACAGCAAACACAGGCAACAGCTTAAGTGTCTGGAAAACACCAGGGACATGGTAATGAAATGGAAAATTACCACCCTGGCTGGCATTTCCACAGGCAGCCGGCTGCACGAGCACACAATGTGAGGAAGCAGCAGTGAAAATCCCTGTGTCCCAACCAGGCCAGGGATTTGGGCACAGTGATGAGAGAGAGATGCCAGACCTGCTGAGCACAGCTGTCCCACTGCACTGAGTGCCTGACCTTCAAACCCCAATCCTTGACCGCTATTCCCAAAACAAGGATTCTGAACATCACATTTCCCCTCCACCTGCACACTGCCCCACTGCCACTGTCCCAGGCAGGTCATGCACATGCCTCCAGCCTTACACCTGAGAGTACAGTGCCTCCAAGGGCAGGATGGAAATGCCATGTTTTACTCAGAGTTCCCCACTGCCCCCAGTTCCCTCACTGGGGAGTGCAGGTCAGTCCCTACCAGCATAACACTGCTCCAGTAATTGTAGCTTCTCTTCCAAGTGCCAGGAGAGGTTCAGGCTGGGCATCAGGAGAAATTTCTTCCTGGAAAGAATGGTCAGGCATTGGAAGGGGCTGCCCAGGGAGGTGGTGGAGCCCCCATGCCTGGAGGGGTCTAAGGAAGGACTGGATGTGGCACTCAGTACTCTGGGCTGGCTGACAAGATGGTGGTGGGTCACAGGTTGGACCCGATAATCTTGGAGGTCATTTCCACCCTCAATCATCATGTATTTCTCTGATTCCTCTCCAAACCTTGGCACAACCCACAGGAAGGCTGCAGATGACTTTACCCTTGTTTCCACAATATTTCATCGACTGGAGCCTGGAATCACATTTCATTAGGACAGAACGGCCTGCCCGAGACAGCTAATCGATTTAGAGGACACTAATCCAGAAGAAATTTGCTCCTGACCCAGGCAATGCCCATTAGTGGAGCAGAAGGGGGTCTGGCAGGGAGGGCAGTCCCTGCACGGGGGGGCTGTGGCACAGCCCCTGCCAGACCCCACCAGATTGCCTCAGGCACTGGCTCTGCTTCTGGATTAGTTTCTTATTAAATCCAATTAGCTAATAGGTGGGCCACAGGGAGCCTGCTTGATTTCTCAAGGGGCAGGCACCAGAGCATTGAGGTCCCCAGGGGACAATGGGCCCAGAGACCCCCAGGTGGGGAGGGACCAACGCCCTGTCTCTGCAGGCAGGGAGGACAGGAGACCTTCCTGGCACACCCCAGCCAGGCCATGGCACGGGACAGTGCCTCCCCCTGTCCCCACCCCAGAGGCTGCAGCTCTCACCCCCAGGCAGGGCAGGGGAGCAGGGTCAGCTCCCAGCCCCTCCAGAGGCTGCTCTGCACAACCTCCTTCCTTCTCCTCCCAAGGAGGCAGCGGAAATCCTTTTGTCGCCAGTGCTCCTCCACCTCAGCTGTAAGAACAGGAAAATTCCCACTGTGCTTGCAGGAACATCACTGGCAAGTGAGTCAATTTTTCCTGCTTCGGCAGGAAAAGCGAAATATAAATTAAAATCTCCAGTGGAGCATAGGGAGGCACACAGGGTGAGAACAGGGATGCACAGCCCAGGGCACAGCATAGAACCATGGAATAGTTTAGGTGGGAAAAGCCCTCTAAGATTCTAATGTCCTGCTGTTCTCCCTGCACTGCCAAAGCAAACACTCACCATTGTCCTCATCTGTAAAACCCCTCCAGGGATGGTGACTCCACCACTGCCCTGGGTAGCTGTGCCAGTATCTGACCACCCTTTCCAGGAAGAAATCACTGCCTTTAACCTGGGCTTTCTCCTAGAATTTGTGGGAGAGCCACCCAGCGCTCTGCTCTGCAATGGTTGGGTTTTTCTGTAAAACATTGCTTAGCAACCAGCACTCAACCAGGGCATCGCTCTGGACAGACGCTGCTTCAGCAAGAAAAAGAATAAAAAACCAGCAAAGGGACACCATACCAGGCAGAGTTGGGAAAAGGCACACGCCAGCTCTTTTTACAGGTCACTTGGCCCAGAGAACCCTTCACACTTCCCCCACTCTGGATCATGGAATCCCAGCCTGGTCTGGGTTGGAAGGGACCTTAAAGCCCATCTCCTTCCACTCCCTGCCCTGGGACACCTTCCACAGTCCCAGGCTGCTCCAAGCCCTGCCTGGGGGTGCAGAGTGCAGGGAGAGGTGAGGAGGCACCCCCAGCCCCCGGCTGTGCCAGCACCAGATGGTCCGGAGGCTGCTGGGCTCCCACAGCTCCGGCTAGAATCCCGCCTGGCATCACGGCACACACACCCCCTTCCCCTCGGCACCACGGTCCCCAGGGCAGCGAGCATCCCCAGCACAGCCCCGGCACGCCGGGACCCCCCAGATCCCGCTGGGAGCCGAGGCACGGGAGCGCAATTCCCAGCTGCTCCGAGCCACGCTGGAGACCGTCCTTGGCCTTAACAGCCGGGGTGATCCCTAAAGATCCGCCCCTGTCAGGAGCCCAGGGCCACCAGCGCTTGCACGGGGCAGGTGGAAGCACCCCAGGAAAACGGGGAAAATATCCCTGTCCCAGGAAAACGGGGAAAACATCCCTGACCCAGGAAAACGGGGAAAACATCCCTGACCCAGGAACACAGGGAAAACATCTCTGTCCCAGGAAAAAAGAAAAATATCCCTGTCCCAGGAAATCAGGGAAAACATCCCTGTCCCAGGAAAACAGGGCAAACATCCTTGTCCCAGGAAAACAGGGAAAACATCTCTGTCCCAGGAAAACAGGGAAAACATCCCTGTCCCAGGAACACAGGGAAAACATCTCTGTCCCAGGAAAACAGGGAAAACATCCCTGTCCCGGGAAAACGGGGAAAACATCCCTGACCCAGGAAAACGGGGAAAACATCCCTGACCCAGGAACACGGGGAAAACATCTCTGTCCCAGGAAAACAGGGAAAACATCCCTGTCCCAGGAAAACAAGGCAAACATCCCTGACCCAGGAAAACAGGGAAAACATCCCTGTCCCAGGAACACAGGGAAAACATCTCTGTCCCAGGAACACAGGGAAAACATCTCTGTCCCAGGAAAACAAGGCAAACATCCCGGTCCCCGGCGGCGGTGACAGCCGCTCGCGTGCCCGGGGGCGGGTAGGGGATGATTCACAGCAGAGCGAACAAGCTGTGCAGGATCCCTACGAGCTCGCCCTCGCTCTGCCTCCCCTCCCACCCACCACGGTCACGCTGCAGCTACTCATCACAGCGCTCCCGAAAAGAAAAGCGAGGCATGAGGTAACCCGAACCCGGCGATGGACGCCTGGCACAGCCCGTCCCCCCGCTGTCCCCCTGCCTGTCCCGCTGCTGGATGCCGCAGGAGGGGCCCAGAATGCCCCAAACCAGAGGCACAGCGTGAGCAGGGCTTGCTTGGCCACGCTGCTGCCCCTCGGACACGGCGGGGGCACCGAGCCCCTCTGCCGTGGTGCAGGAATGCCAGCCCCGAGCAGCCCTGCCCTGGTTTGCGCAGGGATGCTGGCACTGCTCCCGCGGTTCAGGGAGAAGCACACCGGGATTTTAGGGTGCAATCACAGGGGTTGGTGGTCCCCCTCTGCCAGCCGGGGAGGGGTCTGGCAGACAGCAAGGTCACAGCCGACCTGCCCCACGCCATCGCTGCTGCCGAATCGGCCGGAGAAGCAGCACGTGTGCCAACCTGCAGAGAGCACAGGGACACGGGCACGGCCACCTCCCACCCTTCCTCCTTCCCCTAGCAACCATGGGAACGGCATCTCCTCACTCGGATTCCCAGCGTCACTGCCAGCTGCTACGGCAAAGCAAAGGGAAAAAAGGGAAACCTAACGAGCTCACTGCTCACAGCCCATGCCCAGGGCACACAGGTGATGCCACACATGCCACAGGTGATGCCACACACCTCTCGGTCTGGCAGCATTGCAGAAACAAACGGAGACAGATGATTCGAGCTGTGCCAGCACATCTGCAGCCTTGGGAAAACAGCCTCCTGACCCAAATCAGGCAAATCTGCTCCATGCTGGAAGCAAGAGCAGGACACAGCTTGTGGGTGACTCCCGGTGCTGGAGGGACACAGGGACATCCAACCTGGCCCTTCACATCCCCTCCCCATGTCCAAGCCCCTGCTCAGTCACTCCCTGGACACAGGAGTGCACTCCCAGTCTCCACCAGCTCTGGCAGTGCCAGCCCCTGCCTCTCAGAGCTGCTCTTCATTCCAGGCCATCCCCTGCCATCCCAAAGGTCGGGTTTAACCTGGCATGGGACACGTGTTCAGCGCAGGCCCTGTGGCTTCTCCGGGCTCTGTCCCCACCCAGCGTACGGGGACACGTGCCCAGAGGTGCCCTGTGCCATGCTCCCAGGCACAGGGATCTCCCAGCCCTGTTAAGGAGCCTTCTGCCAGCACAGTGTCAAAGATTAATCAGGAGCACAGGCTCTCCTGCACACCCGAGCCCTGCTGCTCCCGAGATTCTGTCAGTGCTGTCGACAGGCAGAGCCCAGCCCCAGGTCACTGCACCCACTCAGTGCCTCCTGCAGCACCCCAGGAGCTCACCCCGCTCTCCGTCAGTCCCCAAACCTGTCAGCATGGTGGGGTCGTGGCTGGGGTGGGATCCCCCTGGGAGATGGGCGAGTGCTCCTGGGGATGCCGTGAGGATCCTCCCGCACGGATCACAGCCCTGGCAGTGCACAGGGGGAAGCACTGCAGCACCACGCAGGGCCAGCTCCCTCTGACACTCAGGCAGAGCCAGCTGGGACAAGTGTGCAGCCCTCTGGAGCCAGCCCTGCCGGCACAGCGGTCCCTCCAGGGCCCACGGTGCAGACCCACCATCACAGAGAGCATCTCCCAAGCAGGAATACGTTCCTGCTGCTAATTCCCACTGGGGAGGAAGAAGAGGATCAATTTGGGAAACTGAAGCACAGTATTATCACCTGGCCTATCCCTCATTTGAATAAAATCCCAGACAAGTTATTAAAGATGTGGCTGCACAAGCCACACAGGTCATGCAAAGGAGGAGAAGTCCTTGGTGCCTCTGGCTCTGCTGGTGCAGGACTGGCTGAGCCATAACCATGTCCCTCCTCCAGAGCAAAAAGTATTCCCAACACCAAATGTTTCCTACAGGAATGAAGAGGGGAAAAATGCACCCTGGCACAGGAGAGCCACTTTACACCTCGGCTGGGTGAACAAAGCAGGAAAAAAATCAAAGTAAATCATTTTACCAGCCAAACCCAAAGCCACGTGCTTTCCCTGTGGTTTGCAAAGCAGAGGGAGAGCCCGGAGGGGCCTGGCCGTGCCCCAGCCCTGCTGGGGGAGCAGGCGGGGACCCCCCCACCCCTCCAAGCATGGAACCAACTCAGTGGGAAACGCATGGATGCTTCAGGAGATCCTCCCCTGCGGCAAGGCAGCAGTTCCTGTGCTGGGAAGGTGCGGGCAGGGCTGTGCAGCCGCAGGTGATTCACCTGGGCTGCCCCGCACCCAGCACCCAGCACAGCCCCGCACCCGGCACAGCCCCGCACCCGGCGCTGCCCGAGCGGAGCCGAGCGCCAGGGTCACGGCAACCCAGCCGGGCGGTGGCTGCTGCCTTTGCACCCTCCTGAAAGCACAGCGCTCCTTCTCCTCCAAACAGGAGCGCAAAGCCCAGC